>JASVER010000436.1:3382-13694 GCA_030449065.1 Oceanodroma leucorhoa | reverse complement strand
GTGCGACTTCCGGAGGACTGACGGGCACTTCCGGTGCCTGGAGGACTGCCGGCCCATAGAGTGCGACTTTCGGAGGACTGACGGGCACTTCCGGTATCCGGAGGACTGCCGGCCCATAGAGTGCGACTTCCGGAGGACTGACGGGCACTTCCGGGCCTCCGGGCGGCCCTGGGGCGCGGTAAGAGCCCGTACCGGAGCACTGGTGGCCGGTCTCGGTACCGGGCGGGGCGGGGCGGGGCGGCCATCGCTGCGGGAACCGACGGCGCCGGTTCGTCCTCCGGCTGCGGCTCTCCGGGGCCCGGCGCTGGCCCAGCCTCCGCGAGGGCGTTTCCGCGCGGCTCGGGGCCTCCCCCGCGGCTACTGGCGGTAGCGGCCACCGCTGCCGCGGGTGGGTCCTTCTCGCCGCATCTGGTCCGGCCCGCGGGCCGTTTCCCGGCCGGCCCGGGGCCGGGGTCGGGGCCGGGGTCGGGGTGGCGCCCGGTGGGCGTTGCGCGGGTGGGGGGGCTCGTACTTATGAGGCGTGACCGAGGCGGGGTGGGGGGGAACGCTCTAATTTGCATAACTCAGTCACTTGCATATGGCAGCCGTAATTGCTGTTTAAGCGATATTGCTAATGACCGGTTAGGAGCGGCTGCGCTGACGACGGCTCCGAGCAGTAACGAACCCGGCTGGAGCAGCCGCTGCTGGGGAAGGTCGGAGCAGGAGGGGTGGAGCGGAGCGTCCTTCGGCGTGCTGTATGCAGTGGTTTCCTCAGGTAATGTTGTGTTATTTAACCGGTCTGGTTCGGTGATTTATCGTTGTCAAACGCAGTGAGTGAATGGCTCGCGCCCGGGGAGGATTCCAGTTCTCTGCGGCTGCAGGAAAAAGGAAAAGGAGACGAAGCGCTGAAAACAGAGACTGAGGTGGAAGGAAAGGTTAATTACTCTTCTGAATCGTGATTTCATATTATGAATTAGAAGCCGAATTAGGAGTCCTGTAATTCCTGTAATTATATATAATAAGATATTATTGTAGTRAACTGCTGCCAATTAGTATTCTATTCCTGCTTCGTATCTGGAAATTTTTATTATGATGATACTGCTTGGGCATCATTAATGCATAAATTTAACGTTGCTGTTATTAAATAAGTAAAAGGCATTAACGAGGCCTAATTAGTGTTCTAAAGTTTTTTAAAATTTAATTTAACTGTGTACTACTCAAACTTAATTTGCACCGGTTTTACTTTTATCTTAGCTGTACTTAGAAGTAATTAATACCTGTGGTTTGGTGGGGTTTTTTTCCCCAAAAATGGCAATGTTTAAATTCGGGTGGTCATGGTGCTCTGTTAGTTTTCTAATTTTATTTTAAATCTAAGTCTTTTAATGTTGTTATTTTTGGTTGAGAATCATTACCACCTGTGAATTTTCTTAATACCTACATTTAAACACAGCCATTATTTAATGACTCATTTTCATTTCTCTTTATTTAAAAATCTAAAGCTTCGATTACTATTTGGGTTCTAAGCATGAGTCGTTGCCTCTGAACTTAAGCTGCATTACAATTTAGGTATTATTAAACACTCCCAATTAGCTTCCCAATTTTCTTTTCATTTTAAAGTCTAAAACTTTCTTATTTTGTTTCCAATTGAGAGTCATTAATGCCTGCAATTTGTTTAATAATGGCTATACTTAAATTTAGCTGTTAGTGACTCTGCACTAGTTTTCTATTTTTATCACTTAAAAAAGGATTGCTAGGTTTCGGGGTTTTTTATTACAATACAGATTAGGAATAATTACCACCTGGTTCATTAAGTAATAGCTACAATTCAATTTAGTCATGACTCACTCCTAAATAATATTTCCTTTATTTATTTGCACTCTAAGGTTTTAATCGTCACTTTACTACTAAATTGGATTAACTAGTACCTGGGATTTTTTTTTTAATACTAACTAGAGTTGTTTGTCTACAGATATTAATCCCAATTAGTGCTCTATTTATATTTTGTTGCTTATAATTTTATAGTATAAATGGGGAGTAATTACTGTCTGTAAACTTTAGCATAATAGTTAAAGTCTAGGCATTGTTTACTCATAAAGACTGTTCTAGTTACTGTTATTTAAGTTTTTATTCTAGATGTTTTAAAGTAATCAATAAGTAGTAAAAATTAAAGTAACAGAAACCAGGGACGTTGGAGATCCCAGGAAAAACAACGGGAGCACCTCTGTGTGACCAGAGGTCGGATAAGCGCTTTGGTCCAGCTCAGTTGCTCCAGGATTTCGCACTTCAGCTCCGCCAGCCCTTTTTTCTGGGAACCCCAGATCCCAGGGGGAACGAACCTGCGTGCAGAAGATACACCGCAGCATCAAACCGCTGGCCGTGCCACCGCCGCTGGCCGCGCCCGACCGTTGCCGCTGTGCCGACGGGAGCCCGAGCGCCTGCTGCCGCCTCAGCCAACAGCGCGTCAGATAAAACCTGTGACGACGCTGAGATCGCGAGGACACAGCAGAGACGAAGGCGAGCGGACGCATCGCATCGCAGCAGGTACGATGTATAACGCTGAAACACTGCGCCAGGTCATGCACGCAGCACAGAGAATTTTGTTCTGCGCGAGACACGCAGCCGTCCTTAGCATCTTCACAGCTCTCTCTTCGTGGCACCGTTGCCTCTGCCATTGGGATTCCTGGGCGGAAAACGAGCGAGTTCTGTGCGTTGCGGTGCGCCCTTGCCTTCCGCACCTGCGCGCAAGAATAGCTGCCCACCCGTCAGGCAACACCAGAAACCACAGAGACCCTTGAATGAATTTACAGTCCCACAAACCAGTTACGCTTCACCCGGCCCCCCTCTGCACCGGGTGTGTGCTTTGCCTCCGCGCACGCTTCCGCAGCCAGACCCGCAGCCATCTCCCCACGGCCCGTCGCTGCGTTACGTACGGCAGAGCGGCCGGGACCAGGGGGAAGAAAAACAAAACAAACGGGGGGCGGAGACAAAAAACCTCCCCCGGACTGGGACTTGCGGCATTGCGCTTCCTGCTCTGGCTTGGGTTTATAGCACCCCAAGCACCAAGCCGAGGAAACGCCGCCACCTCTCCTTCGCTGCAGCTTTGCACGTTGCACCAACAACCTGGTGCAACCAGGTAGATAATGAAACTTAATTTTACTGGATGGAACACAAAGCTTTCTTTAAATAGATACAAATAAGATTATACGAAGTTACATGGGAAGTAGTTCATTAAATGTAGCACCAGCATTACCAGCAGAAATTAATGTGCTTTAGTTTTCTGTCTGAAAAAGAAAACACGGTGCTGTTGCTGTTCACGTCTATCAAGACTACACACGCTGCTGAACTGGTACCAGCACTGCCTTTGGACAGGACGGACTGCCAGAGCAGAACTAGGTCCCATAAGAATCCTTCTCTGAAATATTCCCAGCTGCAGCGTGAATTATTCACTGTAAATCACCAACAGCAGCTCCCAGTCACCCAGACTCTGAGAAGGTTTTCCAGCCGACTCCCGTAACAGCTATAAACAGGTCCTAAAGGACAGAAAACACGAGAGTAGGGCTGAAACAAGAAAAAAAAAACCCACACATCAGAAACTGTACTGAGCACTGTAAGTCGCACCCAAGCAGCTGGAGCAGCGATAAAGGACAAAAGAAAACGCCTCGGGAGAGGTGTTGAGGGGCCAGAGAGGACCTGGGGGGCTCGGAGCAGAGCATGGCTGTCCTCGGGGAATCCTGTCTGGCGGCGAGGAGCAGCGGGTGCTCTGGGGTCAGCGAGGCTGCAGGAAGGGCTCTAGGGGAGCTGGGGGAGGGGGGGTCCAAAGTGGGCTGCTGAGCCAAAAGGGTCCTCGGAGAGGGGAGGAGGTGGTCCTGGGGGGAGCGCGCCTGCCCTGCAGAGAGCCCCAGACCCTCTCGGCTGCCGGCAGCCCCCTTGCCACTGATTCGGGGATGGAGGAAGGGGGCTGGGGGGCAGCTGTGGTCCTGCGGGACGGGGGCCGAGGCACTGGGGCAGTGAGAGCTGGGGGGCAGGGTTCTGGGGCAGGATGGGGTGAGGAGGCTGGGGCAGCAGGATGCTTCCACGATGCCGCCTCCTGGAGCACTGGGTCTGGCCACCCGCCGCTGGCCCCCGGCATCCCCTCCCCAGCCCCAGCGCTTGTTCCAGCCCCTTTCTGTGCCACCCACCCATCCGGGCAGGCCACTTCCATCCAGGGGTCCTGGGGGGGCCCCACTCCCATGGACAGTGGCAGGACCCTCGGTGGGTCAGGGTGGGCAGGGACACCCATGCCACGCAGGGACAGCGGGACGATGACAGATCGGGGGGTCCCCCTGTGTCCTCCCCTGCACCCCTCCCCATGTGTCCCTCCATGGAGCAGCGCTGAGGCCGGGGGTCCTCAGGCTACCCCGAGCCCCCCCATGGGTGGGGTTTCTGCTTCCCCAGCACCTGCAAGTCCTTCCTCCCCCTGCCCTGCACAGCCTCAGGCAGGTTTTATGGGCCGAGTGGTGTTTCTGGAGCCTGTGTTGCCCACCAGCCCCGTCACTGTGCTCCGCTGTTGGCCCCTGTTGTGGTCCAGGCGGAAACAGCAGCAAGAGCCATTTGGGGACGTGGCCTCTGCCGGGCCCTGCGCCAGGAGCCTGCACCGCCGTCAGACCCCCAGCCCCAAAGCTGCTCATCCCAGGCAAGCCCACCCCCCGATTCCTCCTCTCTTCCCCTCTCCTCTCCTCTCTTCTCCTCAGGGAACGGAGGTCTCCCAGCCCCGCATGGACCCAGGCACCCGCGGCCCCGAGGCAGGAGCGAGCTGGGGAGATGCCAGGACAGGTACGAGGCTGGGGCTGGGCTCGGCGTTGGGCTCGGCGCTCACCCCCACGGGCTGGGAGCGGGCGGTGGAGGGCAGCGGGGTCAACACCCGAGGCCAGGACAGGGCTGCTGCCGGCTGCGTGGGCACCCCCTCCTCGTCCTGTCCCTGCCCTCCCCAGCGGCGTCTCACCGCTGCCCGTCTGCCCCGCAGGCGACAGGCAGGCGAGCCTGGAGAGGGGGAGCGCGTCCCCCGGGCAGGAGACGGAGCGGGAGCGCGGCGGTGGTGCCGGGGCGGCACGGTCGCGCCCCAACACCTGCGAGGTGTGCGGGAAGAGCTTCAGCTTACGCTCCAACCTCCTGACCCACCGCCGCAGCCACCTGGGTGAGCGGCCCTACGCCTGCCCCGAGTGCGGGCGCTGCTTTGGGCAGAGCTCCCACCTCCTCACCCACCAGCGGCTGCACACCGGCGAGCGGCCCTACCGCTGCCGCGACTGCGGCCGCAGCTTCAACGTCAACTCGGACCTGGTGAAGCACCGGCGGACGCACACGGGCGAGCGGCCCTACCCCTGCCCCGAGTGCGGGCGCCGCTTCGGCAGCAGCTCCAACCTCACCCGACACCAGCGGCTGCACACGGGCGAGCGGCCCTACCGCTGCCCCGACTGCAGCGAGAGCTTCCGGGACTGCCCCTCGCTCACCATCCACCGGCGCGCCCACACCGGCGAGCGGCCCTACGCCTGCCCGGCGTGCGGCAAGGCCTTCGCTGACGGCTCGCTGCTGGCCAAGCACCAGCGCACGCACCGCGCCGAGAAGTCCTTCACCTGCCCCGACTGCGGAAAGAGCTTCTCCACCAGCTCCTATCTGCTGCGGCACCAGCGCACCCACCTGCCCGAGAAGCCCTACCGCTGTGGGGAGTGCGGCCGGGGCTACAGCCAGTTCGCCCACCTCACCACCCACCAGCGGGTGCACACCGGCGAGCGGCCCTACGTCTGCCCCGAGTGCCGCAAGAGCTTCACCACCAGCTCGGCACTCACCAAGCACAAGCGCGTCCATACCGGCGAGCGGCCCTACGTCTGCCCCGACTGCGGCAAGAGCTTCACCCAGAGCTCCAACGTCATCACTCACTGGCGTCTGCAGCACGGCAAGTCCCTCTGACGGCCCTGGCCGTGCTGCCCCTTCCCCGGCGCCGGGGTCCCCTCCCCAAGGTTTCTTTGTGTGCCACTCGGCAATAAAATCTGCCATCCTGCAGCAGAGGCCACCGGCATGGCTGGGATGGGGCGGCGGGGGATGGATCTGGGGCGAAGTGTCGCCCAAGACGGTCCCCGGGGGCCTTCTCAAACCCCAGTTCACTCCTGAGCCCTCCCTGCCAAGCAGAGGCTGTCCTGGACGGCTCCCAGCCCAGAAGCTGCTGTGAGCGAGTGGCTCCGGTCGTTTCACAGGTGGGGAAACTAAGGTGGGGGAAAGCAAAGGAATTTGGTGGTTTTCACCCAAAAGGGCGGATGCAGAGGCTGGGGCACGATGCGAGTCTCTGAGTTTTGGGTATCGGAGGCATATTCCGGCTTGCCACCGACCCGTGCAGCTCCTGACGTGTCTTTTTGAGGCTGAACTGGGGTCCCTTGGGGGCTGTGGGGCTTCACCGTGCGGCTCGGTGGGGCGGGCGAGCCAGGGGAGAGGTGGGAAGCTGCAGGGCCAGCTCAGAAATGGGGATCCCCTGGGTCCCGCCAGGAACACAGCGAGCACCCACAACTCTCCCAGAGCCTGGCAAAGTCCTCAACCGCATGGAGGATGGGAGATGACGGTGTGAACTGGAGGAGGACAGGTCTCTGCTGGCTACGAGCAGCTTTTCCCTGAGGATGGCCAAGCGGGTCGGCTGGGGTGGCTGTGCTGTCCCCATCCGTGGAGCTCATCCGGACCAGGCTGGACAAAGCCCCGAGGAGGCAGAGCTGGCCGTGCCTGCAGCAGGCAGGACCTCAGCTGGAGAAGAGTCGGATGGATGCCGAGCTCTCCAGGTCCCTCCTGAGCCGGGTTATCGTAGGACCCCACCATTCCCGGGTTGTTGTTTGCGGGTGCGAGGCCCCAGGGAGGATTTGTCCCCCTTTGCCCACCCCTTGCCGTCACCCTGCTGCTAGGTGACACTGCAGAGCCAGGACTGCCCTGGGGACAGGGCTGGGATGAGGGTGGGGCAGGGACAACAGGTACGGATGGGGATGGGGATGGGGATGCAGGTGGGGAAGGGAACGGGGCTGGAATGGGAGGGGGACGGGGACGCAGAAGGGGATGTGGATAAGGACAGGGATGGGGGTGGAGGTTGGAAGGGGGATGAGGACAGGGATACAAGTGGGGCTGGGGATGCAGGTGGGAACAGGGACGAGGACAAGGGTGGGGATGAGGACAGGGATGGGGATGCAGATGCCCCTGCCGTCTGCCCCCGGCCCCCACCGGGAGGGAGGGAGGGAGGGGAGCGCACCGCTCCTCGCCCCCGCTTCCCTCCGCGCCTCCCCGGTCACCGCGGCGGAGGCTGAACTTCCTGGGTCACCGGCGGCTCCTCCATCCGGGAGCCCGGGCGGAGCGGCCGCGGGGCCGGCGGCGGCGCTTCCCCGAGCAGCCCGGAGCGGGGGAGCCCCGGGACCGCGGCAGCCCGGAGCGGGGGAGCCGCAGCCCCCGGAGCATCGCCCCCGCCCGGCTCTGCCCCCCCGCCCGCAGGTACCGGGGTGCTGGGGGTCCCCCTGCGGAGCCGGGGAGGGGTTGCTGAGCCCGCGGGTGCCCCCGCTCCAGCCCCGCTCGGCGGGGAGGCCGTGGAGGGGGGATGCTCGGGCGTCCGCGTCCCCGGCCGAGGGCGGGGGGGCCCTGCTAGCGGCCCCCTGTATCTGCCTAAGAAGCCACCCAGGCCCGGTTAGTGGGGACCGCAGCAAGAGCAGGGGACGCAGCTGCTCTGTGCCCATGCCGGGGGGTGCCCCTGAACCCCCTTTCCCTCTCTTGCAGGTGCTACCGGGCTTCGAAGGGGCATCGGCATCATGCAGGAGAGCTACGAGTCCCTGATCCTGCTGGGTAAGGTTGGCGTCCTCGCCTGTTCCCGCTCCCCGCAGCATGCCGCTGCCTGCCCTGCCACGCGCCAGGCTTCGCCACCAAAAAATAATCCGCTGCCGAAAAAGACTCATCCTGCAGGCACGGCGAGAACAAAAGCTGTCCCTGCTGTGCGTCAGCACAGCCAGCGCACGGGGTTGGGCACCTGCCTTCGGCATCGCAAGCCCTCTCAGCACAACGCAGCGCATGGTTTTTAGCTGGTGGGCGCAGGGGGAAAAGAAACTGCCGTTTTTGTGGGAGTTTGGTTTTTTTAAGGCATTGGGTGCAGAGAAATGTGGTGCTGGCATGGCACATCCCTCCTCGGAAGACGGGAGATGCCACAAGTGAGGTTACCTGCTGAGCAGCCACAGTCTGCTGGCTGGAAATGCCTTTTATCACCTTTCTTTCCTAGCTGCTTACCTGAATGCAAAATACGTTTTTTATATATATATATATATATATATATATATATATATATATATAAAATGTTTACTATATATGTTATATACTATATGTATATATAGTGTTTACTAAACCCCACATAACAGACCTGTAACAAAAACTCTGTCTTCTTTCCCCCTTTTTCTGGAGCAGACTTCCCGATTCCCAAGCCCAACGTCATCTCCCGGCTGGAGCTGGAGGAAGAGCTGGGGGTGCCAGACCCAAACGACTCCAAGGAATGGGAGATCCTCAGGGTGGCCCCTGCAGGTGAGCTGGGACCCCACCACAAATGGGCCAGGGATTTTAGCGATGGCCCCGTGGCAGCCCCCACTCCTCCATCTCGAGGAGCGTCCCAAGCCAGCAGGTATCCGGGGCTCTGCGTGGAGCCGCTGGGCTGGGGTTGGGAAGAGCTTTCCCACCCTCTGTTCTGGGATCGGCCTTTGGCAGCTGTCTGCCCAAATTCTTCAGGCTCCCCCTTTTTCCCCTTCGCGCTTGGAATCACTCCTGTCAGTGTTGACTCTCTCTGCCCCAGCAGATGATGGGACGGGGAGCGAGAACGAGGAGGAGGCTCCCGAGCCGGATGGCCCCGAGCTGGCAGAGCTGGATGTCATCCTGTCACAGGGGGTTGAGGAGGGTGTCCCCCAGAGCCCTGTGCTTGGGGATGCCTGCCAGAGCCACTGCGGCCCCCCCTGGAACCCCTGGAGCCCCCCCGAGGAGCGGCCGGCGTTGCACCGCTGTGGCGGGGTGGCAGCCGGCGGCCGAGGGGAGCGACGGAAACGGCGGGGGGACACGCCGAAAACCTGCGGGCAGTGCGAGAAGACCTTCTCCCGACGGTCAGAGCTGCTGATCCACCAGCGGCTGCACACGGGGGAGAAGCCCTACAAGTGCCTAGACTGCGGGAAGAGCTTCACCCGCAGCTCTAACCGCAACGCCCACCAGCGCATCCACAGCGGGGACAGGCCCTACAAGTGCCCCGACTGCGGGAAGAGCTTCGGCCAGAGCTCAGACCTGGCGAAGCACCAGCGGCTGCACGCCGGCGAGCGGCCCTACGCCTGCGCCAAGTGCGGGAAGAGCTTCAGCTGGAGCTCGGACCTCGTCGTCCACCAGCGCATCCACACGGGCGAGCGGCCCTACAAGTGCTCCCAGTGCGGGAAGAGCTTTAACCGCAGCTCTAACCTCAACACGCACCAGCGGACCCACCTGGGCGAGCGGCCCTACAAGTGCGCCGACTGCGGCAAGAGCTTCAGCTACAGCTCAGCCTTCCTCAAGCACCAGCGCACCCACACCGGGGAGAAGCCCTACCAGTGCACAGGCTGTGGAAAGGGCTTCTTCGAGAGCTCGGCCCTGATCCGCCACCAGCGCATCCACACTGGGGAGACCCCCTACCAGTGCCCCCACTGCGGGAAGAGCTTCAAGCAGAGCTCGTCCCTTATCACCCACCTGCGCACCCACACCGGGGAGAAGCCCTACAAGTGCGGCGACTGCGGCAAGAGCTTCATCGTCAGCTCGGCCCTCATCAGGCACCAGCGGATCCACCTGGGATAGGCGCCCGCCGCTGCTCCTCCTCCGGGCGTCTGGCCCCGCTGCTTTCAGGGGACTGAGCCAGACGGAGCTGGAGGCAGCTCGAGGAGACCCGGGGGCTTCCACCGCAGCGGGGGAGCAGGAGCCTTGCCGAGCCTGAGCGGTGCGGGCAGCCGAGACCCCTCCTGAGCCTGAGCGGGCACCGGTGGGAGAGAAGCCATGATGGGGATGGACTTGAGGGGACGTTTCGCTTCTCCCGTGCTGAACGGGGACGCGGCACCGGCTGCCCGCCGGGATTCCTTGACCCTGTCCCAGCCAGAGCTGCGGGAAGCCTGTGCCGGCGGGCGGCCGTGGCTCGCTCCCCACCACGGGGTGAGGCCTCGGGACGCCCCGATCCACCTTTCTGCCRCGCTGTGTCCATGTTGTGGCCGTTGTGTAGGGGGGGCCGAGCCTTTTACCTGCCTGTGTTTCGCCATGGGGTTTGGGGGGAGGAAAGGGGGGGACCCCAAATCAGAGTCCC
>JASVER010000433.1:0-26030 GCA_030449065.1 Oceanodroma leucorhoa | reverse complement strand
TGCTAGGGTTACAGTTTGCTAGGGTTAGGGGTGGCAGGGTTATGCTCTGCCAGAGTTTAAGTGAGTTAGGATTAAAGCGTGTTATTGTTRTGGACAGAATCTGGGTTTGTTGGCCCTGGGTTCCTGGGGTTAGGTTATTTTTACCTTATCTTGTGTTCTGTGTGGTCTGTTTTTTGTGGAGAGTCCTTTTTAGCTTGTTTGCCTTTTTAGGGTTTGGATAGGGACCTTTGGTTTGTGTATGATGCTTCCTCTGGTTGATTTTTTGCTGTTCGGGTGGATTGTGGTGTGTTTTCTGTCTTGAAACCATCATTTCTGGTCTAGTATGCCTACAGCGGGTCGGGCAGTGTCACTTCTGGTGCRTTCCAACTCATTTCTGGTGAGTCGGTAGGTAGGTAGGTAGGTACGGAGGACTTGCGATTCTTGGAGAATGACTGCCAGACGACTAACGGGCACTTCTGGGGAGGGCTGAGAGGACTTCTGGCCCATAGGTAATGGCTGCCAGAGGACTAAGTGTACTTCTGAATTTATGTGGAYTTCCAAATTCATGGTCATTTCTCCTGCCTTGAGGAAGAGCCACGGGAAGACACCAGCCACACGGAAGGACAAGGGTTTCCCCAGGGGTGCGTGGCTTTTTGGTTTTTGCTCTTGAGTAAGAAACCTGCAAAGAGGCTGCTATCATAAAGTTTAGTGACATTTCRTAAAGTCCTGGACCGAGTATCGCGTGACTTGAAACATCGCTGAAAAAATGGTGGAGGTTTGTCTGCGTGTTCTGGATGCTTCGGGTTTGAACGTCTGCTCGTGGTGTTACYTCATGCAGTCCTTAGCTCCTATCTCAAGGCACARCGTGTGCTTAGGGCGAGGTCCGTCATCCGTGATAGTGGATGTGAATCCCTATTTCACATAGATTTCTTGATCATTTTGGATTTTAGGGGAGCAATTTCTTGTCAGATCTGATTCGATCATCCTTGGTTTTGCCTCTTCACGTGGCTGGCGAAGAGCTTGTAGGAGGAACAGGAGAAGGGTCAGCGCTGCTGTTTCCATATTGGTCGCTTGTATTGGAGTTATCAGGGTCATCTTCCATCCGTGGTTTCTTTGCAGCATCTCTTTAAGCCACTTGTCTGTTTTGTGAGGGACAGTGGACTTAATGGGAGACCTTTTGCTCCTCATTAGTGCCTCGGAGGTTTACCTGTCGTTTTTTGTTGCTTTTTATTTGCTGTGCTTGATTTAAAAAGCTTATTGTAGCTCTTTGGATTTCTGCCATTAAAGGAAGTCTCTAGGATTTCTACCCAGGAGTGAGATGTCCAGAAAGGACTGCCCTTGTACACTGCTGTCAGCCTTCAGTCTTGAGAAGTGTCTGGTAGTGGTGTATGCCTAATGGTAATGTAACTCACATGCATCTTAAGTGGAGACCCTTTAGAGTAGAGAAAAGAACGTGAGAAACACTTCGGTGATATGCGTCTAGTGAGGATGAAAGTGCCTGCTTTAACTCTTTTTGGTTGTTTTTGCATTCTTTGGCAATACCTACTTAAAAGTCTACTTCAACGAAAGAAGAAGAAATCAATTCTGATTTGAGTGTCTGACTAAAAGACCTCTGACCTGATGGTACAGAGAACTGATGTGAAGAGTGTCCTGGTTTTGGCTGGGATAGAATTAATTTTCTTTCTAGTAGTTGGTATGGTGCTATGTTTTGGATTTAGCATAAGAAGAATGTTGATAACACACTAATGTCTTTAGTTGTTGCTAGGCAATCTACTACTCAAGGACTTTTCAGCTTCCCAKGCTCTGCCAGGCACACAAGAGGCTGGGAGGGAGCATAGCCGGGACAGCCAGCCCAGCTGGCCAACGGAGTATTCCATACCATATGACGTCATGCTCAGCATATAAGGCTGGGGGAAGAAGAAGGAAGTGGGGGACGTTCGGGGTGATGGCGCTTGTCTTCCCAAGTAACCGTTACGCGTGATGGAGCCCTGCTTTCCTGGGGATGGCTCAACACCTGCCTGCCCATGGGAAGTAGTGAAGGAATTCCTTGTTTTGCTTTGCTTGCGTGCGCGGCTTTTGCTTTCCCTATGAAACTGTCTTTATCCCAACCCACGAGTTTTCTCACTTTTACCCTTCTGATTCTCTCCCCCATCCCACCGTGGGGGGAGTGAGCGAGCGGCTGTGTRAGGCTTAGTTGCCAGCTGGGGTTAAACCACGACAAAGAGCCATTTTCTTGTCGTTATTGGGTGCCACATCTGATTAGCCGTGCTTTGCCTGTGTGTAGGRTGGTGGTTTGTGCATGGCGCTGGTCTGTGCTGCTGGGTCCACATCCCTGCTGGTTGCCAGATGCAAGGCAAAGGGCTTATCCTCGTTAAAAATTACTTGTCCAATTTCAGAAACTGTCTACATAGACTTAAAAATGAAACTCTTCCCAATTTCTTTGTGCACTAGTAGAGAAGCAGTGGGCRGTTTTGAGGGCAGTGCCYGTGAAAGAGCYTTTAGGAGATCCTGTCCCTTGACTCTCAGATGGGGCAATGAAGAGTTTGAGAAAGTCATGGGTGTTTTGGTGTTCACCAAAGCATTTTTTTTTCTTTTGTAGCTTATGTAGCTTATGTTTCTTATGTAGGAGAGCTGTGAGGCTGGGAGGAAAGACTGTGGGTAGGAGGRAATGTGCTTAGTTACATATCAAAGGAAGATAAAATAAATATCTAAGTAAGGGTCAGCAGAACTATTCAGAGTTTTGGCTGCTTAAATGTTGACCTGAAGTTTTACTGAAATGGATTTGCTTGCAGTTCTCTTCTAGCTCATGTGTGGGTACAGGAAAGAAGGCAGCAGATGTATACACTAGCTAAAACCCCTTTTTATTGCTGGCCATAAAGGTGCCTCTCGGCTGGRAGCCCGAGAAGGACCCCGTGTTACTGTTCTTGATTCCTTACGTGCAATCTTAAGGCTACTCACTTATTCATTTTCACAGTCTAAAAAACCTATTGGCTTTGGCCATGAGATCGCCTGTTACCATTCACTTTTGAGTATTTGTAGACACAACCCCCCCATGCAAGCACGCTTCACGCATATTTATTAGCTGAGTTTGCACTATTTTATTGCAACTTTTCTGCTTTCAGCTGGTTTCTGTCTGGTTTCTTCTAATACACTTGTATAGGCAAGGTCAATGTCAGTCAAGTTCTCTTGCGCATGTCTTCGAAGCCACCTTTACATAGGAGCTTTTTCTTATGTAGCACAATCTGCCGGTCCCCTTTTTCACCAGGACTAGTTCAAAGCCTATGCAGCAGGATGCAACTGCTGCCTGACAAGTTTTCTTTCTATCCCACAGGAGCTCGATGGTGATAAYGCCATTTCTAGCTTTCCTTGGGAGMCAGGGAGGAYSAAAGCTCTTGCATCACAGCTTGGCTTGGTCTGGGAAGGCAAGCTGAAAACGATGCGGCGGTCACAGACACTTTTGTCCTGGGCTGTGAGCTGTRCAAATGCCAGCAGAAAGCTCTGGGAACACTTTGCACATTCACCAAAGGGTTCCTGCTGCTACCCCAAGTGTTGCCAGGCCGAGCCCTGACATCTGGAGACCGATRTTTCACGCCAGCGGGGCAGGGGAAGGTAGAGTTGCCTCCTCTCTGACAGGAGGCTGCCGCGCTTTGGAGCRGGCATGCTCTGGTGGGGTCAGACCAGGTGCCTTTGCTGTCTTCTGGCCTTCATGTGCTTCTCATGCTCATGGACAGCCCCATCTCTGTTGACAGTCTTTCCTAAATGGGGCTTTGGAGAAGTGGAAGTTGTTTCTCCCTCCTGGTGGGAGCACGCMCCGGGGCTTTGTTGTCAGAGAAGCCAGTGGGGAGCGYTCCTGGTTGGATGCAGCTCCCTTGGCAGATGCTTGTGCTCGTCTCTTGGCCCCAGGGTCTGATTTGTGCCTTTCCCCCCAGCCAGGCTGTGYTGCCGGCTCTTGGGAAATGGGGGTACCAAGGGCGGATGGTTTTACCGCAGCCGRGAAGTTCCYGTCAACCCATCAGGGATGTTTTCTTCCTGGTTCTTGCAGTTAGAGGTTTTCAAGCAASCCAGCAAAGAAGTTTTCCRAGGAAACGTGACCARGGGAAGTGCAGGGTTGAGCTCTGATTGCTCTCTGTGTGGGTTGTGTCTGGCCCCAGCCAGGCACGCAGGAGCTTTCAGACGTGGGACTATTCCAGGCTGAAGTGAGCAATCAGGATCCAAAGTTGGTTTCGTTTAAGGCAATCAGGTGGAAATGTGCACTTGGAGCCTTGTGCATCACTTAYCCTTTGATTTCAGTGCTGTCCTCTAGTCCGAATCCTGCAGTGTTTTTGCTGAGGGATAAATATTAAAGGGATAAAGCAGATCATCCTCACCCACATACACACCTTCCTCCCAGCTCAAGGTAAACAGACCAAATCTCTGGGGGTGCGTTGTTTTATTCAACGTGTACCAGATACCCAGCATCAGGGGGGTTGTGTACAGCGAATGGCTGCAGGCGCCTGGGGCTTGACCAGCGTCACCTGGAAGGGGAAAAGGAGAAAAAGGTGACCCTGGGGACTTGTTATCAGTTGAGCAGACTTGTCTTCAGTGACGGCCATCTGTCAGAACAAGGGTGCTGACGTGCACTGGCCATTCCTCATTGCACACTGCTGTACGTGTGCCTTGCAGCTTTCAGCTCGCTGCACCTATTCCCGTGGCACGCTTATGGGAAACTTCATGTATTAGCAGAGCATTCAGAATGTCCTGATGCTGTTACTCATTGGCTTTTTCTTCTCTTTTTGGGGGAGGAATGTGAAGAAAAAAATAGTTTAGGAATAGATAAAACACATGCCTCGGGTTTTATGAGAACACTATAACAAATGACCTGACCCCTCCCCTGTGCCTGAATTGTTGTCATTTTAATGCCAGGACCTTTTAAAGAAGGGCCTCAACTTATTAGAGGAGGAAACAGTAAAAAATGTTCGATCTCATTGCATCTGGGACTTACCGAGCGTTTTCGGACACAAGGACCTCTTGTGCCACTGACGGTCATGCTGGCTGACCCTGTGTTGTCCTGTCCTCCTGCAGGGTGGTGTTTGTTTGTCTAATGACAGGAGTTTTGGAGGGTTCTCAGGTGTAATTACAGAATAATAGTATGATTATTGCTGTGGTAGTCTGAGGGCATGCGGGAAGCAAAGATCTGGAGGGAGGAGAAGATACTTGTTATTTGCCCTTAGATTTTTCTACAACACAGCTTTTGTGGGTCCCTGACAAGATGATCATGGAGGTGGTGGCTGAGTCTGTAATGGAAATTCTTTTGTTCTGGAGCTGAAGCCCAAATCGCCCCCTAACAGTCTTAGTCAGACTACTGAATCTGGATGTATACAGTTTCTTCTCTCCAAACCGAAGATAATTCAGTTAGAGGGAGAGCCTGTTTGGACATTTCAGTAGTCTGGGGACAGAGGCCAGCTGGGGCCTGGGGCTCTCGGGGASGGGGCTGTTTCTGCCCCATGCCTTTGGCCTGGCACTCAGAGCTGGGAATGGGCTTTCCCAGATCCTGCAGGAAGGAGCCAGATGTGAACGTCCCCGGCACGGCCTCAGGGTCTGCTGCCAACCTGCCTTCAAATCAGCTCTCCCAGCTGGACACTGCCCAGGAGTCACTTTGAGTGTTGCTGTTGTCCTKCAGGAAGCRTGGTGCGCACCAAGCACACCCAGAGCTGTTCCTGCACCAGGAGAAGACTTCAGGCACTGCTGGGGCTGACGGTGACAGTTCCCACCAGCTGTCCAGCTCGGGAAGATGCAGGTAAGATGCCACAGAGGGGGCACCGACTGGTTGTCACTTCTCTTGCAGGAACAGGATTTATCAGCAGAAGGGAGGCAGGATGAAAGGGCCTCTGAGATCAAAAGCGCATCAGACAGCTGGCGCAGTCATGATGACAGCGGAGGGAGAAGAGAAGGAGATGCAGGTGACCYGGCTGGGACAATGCTTCCGAGGTAACATCTGCCACCCAAACACAGACAGAGGCACTGGGAGGTGGTGGAGTGGATGAGTGTCCTGGTTTCGGCTGGGATAGAGTTAAATTTCTTCCTAGTGCTATGTTTTGGATTTAGCATAAGAAGAATGTTGATAACACACTAATGTTTTTAGTTGTTGCTAGGTAATCTGCTACTCAAGGACTTTTCAGCTTCCCAGGCTCTGCCAGGTGCACAAGAGGCTGGGAGGGAGCATMGCTGGGACAGCCAGCCCAGCTGGCCAAGGGGGTATTCCATACCATGTGAYGTCATGCTCAGTATATGAGTGGGGGTGGGGAGGTCCAGGAAGTGGCGATCGTTTTGGCCATTGCTCGGCGAGTGGTGAGCAATTGCATTGTGCATCACTCATTTTGTATATTGTATCATTATTATATTATCATCATTGTTATTATTATTATTCCTTTCTTTTCTGTTCTATTAAACTGTCTTTATCTCAGTCCACAAATTTTTTTTTTCCCCCAATTCTCTCCCTGTCCCACTGCAGGGGGGGSAGTGAGCAAGCGGCTGTGTGGTGTTTGGCTGCCTGCCGGGTTAAACCACTACAGTGAGAAAGGTGCCTGGGAGGGAGGAGAGCACGGGGAGATGGGAGACAGCGATGGAGATGGAGGGGAGAAACCTGTGGTGTTGGAAAAGAGGGCACTCCTGGTGTGCAGGGGCTTGTGATGTCACTGGTGTCTGAGCAGCTGATAGGGCAGGAGCAGGCCCCAGGCTTATGCAGGGACTTGTGATGTCACTGGTGGCGGAGGAGCTGACAGGACAGGAGCAGGCAGGTGTGAGCAGCCATAAAGGTGACTGGTTAGAAGAGGAAATGGCTGAGCAGAAGAACATTCCTGCGAGCCCAGGAGCTGTCAGTCTGGGGACCAGAATTATCCTTGAAACGTGAGAATCCAGACACGTCCTGAGATCGCATCGATAATCACAAAATCAAGAAAACTTAACCACCATTTATCCTCAGAAAAAGTGGAAATAGTCTGGGAAATTTGGATTGGTCTGAGTAAACAGAAACATCATCATCTCTTGCCTGTTAACACGTGGAAACTAGAAATCAACAGCATCTGTGGGCTCTTCAAAGTCGCCGTGTCCTACGCCATCTGATGTCGTTATGATAGAAAAAGGACTTAATTTTTATCCAAAATGGAGCCTCTCTCTCTGAGAACATCCTGTGCTAAATGGACTTTTCCTTTCCTAAACAGATTTAACTCTCTGCACGAACTTTCTACGGGATGGCGGGCTCTCACCGGGGACGCCTGGCTGACTCCAGACTCTGTGACGTGGATCATCTCTGAAGTGAGACTCTGTCTGTTACGTTGCTGTTCCCCCTTTGGGCTCGCTTTTGGCGTCAGTTAGGTTTATCCGCCCACCCCTGGGATGGCTGGGTCCCCTCTGGGATTGGTTTGTCCTGCCCTCTGGGATGCTTTGGCCCTTTCTGGAATTGTCTCATTCACTTCATACCGGTGTTATATCTCCATGTAAGCAATCTATTATCAGTATATCTGCTGCTATATCGAGGATATGTTCCCTCCCTAATGGTAAGTTTGTAGTAACCTGCAAGAGTCTACACCTACWTGGTTGTTGCTGTTCTGTTGATTATTGCTAAAAGATTGCTTGTTGCTCTATGATTGATTGCTGCTCTTGGGTGAATTCCCAGGTAGCGGCCCCAGACTTGTCTAGAGTAGCTACCTGAGGAGCTTTGTGGTTGTTGGGGGCAGGTCCATGCTCCGTAGCTCCTTCGGACTGCTCCCAGGCAGCTCCGGAATGTTTTGGCCTGCCCTGGAGACCACGGAATTTTGCAGGTAGCAGACCCCGACTCCTCCAAGGAATCCACCCGAGGAGTTTTATCAATGTTGGAGGCAGGTCCATGCTCTGTACCTTGCTGGGAGTCCTTCCAGGCAGCTTGGGAGTGTTTTGCCTTTCCCTGGAGGAAGCTGAAGTCCTGGATACAAGACGCATATGACTCCTAGGTAGTTACCTGAAGAATATTCCTCCTGTTGGAGGTAGGTCCATGCCCAGTAGCTCCCAAGGACTCCTCTCAGGCTTCTCCAGGTGCGTTTTGGTTTCTTCTGGAGACAGGTGAATTCCCAGGTAGCAGCCCCAAACTATTCCAAGGTAACTACTCAAAGAGCATTTTGTATGTTGGGGAAGGTCCATGCCTGGTAGCTCTCTGGGAATCCACCCGACCATCTCCAGGAGTCTGTTGGTTTCTTCTGGAGACCACGGAATTTCGCAGGTAGCAGCCCCAGACTCCTCCGGTGAAGCCAGCCAAGGAGTTTTGTGTATGTTGGAGGCAGGTCCATGCACTGTACATTGTGGGACTCCTCCCTGGCATCTTCAGAGTGTTTTGTCCTTCCCAGGAGACAGCTGAAGCCCTGGGTAGCAGCCGCATACGACTCCTAGCTAGGTACCTGAAGATTTTTTTCCATATTGGAAGCAGGTCTATGCCTGGTAGCACCCCGAGACTCCTCCCAGGCTTCACCAGGAGCATTTTGGTTTCTTCTGGAGATGGGTGAATTCCCAGATAGCAGCCCCAGACTCCTCCAAGGTAGCTAGTGGAGGAGTTTTGTCCATGTTGGAGGCAGGTCCACGCCTGGTAGCCCTCTGGGGATTCACTCAATCATCTCCAGGTGTCTGTTGGTCTCCTCTGGAGAGAGCTGAAGTCCCAGGTAGCAGCCCCGGACTCCTCCAGGGCAGCTACCTGAGGTGTTTTGTCAATGTTAGTGGTAGGTCCATGCCTGGTATCTCCTCTGGACTTCTTCAAGACAGCTGAATCATCGCCGCGGAAGCCTTTCTATGTCTCACTGAGGCAGCGAGGGGGAAGCATTTTAGTGATGGAATGAGGCAGCGAGGGGGAAGCCTTTTTGTGTCTTTCCAAAGCAGCAGGGGGGAAGCCTTTCTGTGTCATACTGAGCCAGCTCAGGGAAAGGCTTTCTGTGTCCTGCTGAGGCAGGAAGGGGTGAGGGTTCCTGTGATGTACCGAAGTAGGAGAGGGGAAGCCTTTCTGCGTCATAAAGAGTCAGCACAGGGGAAGCCTTTCTGCGTCATAAAGAGTCAGCACAGGGGAAGCCTTTCTGCATCATAAAGAGTCAGCACAGGGAAAGCCTTTCTGTGTCATAAAGAGTCAGCGCAGGGGAAGCCTTTCTGAGTCTGAACCGGCAGCGTGCGGGAAGCCTTTCTCTGTCGTAGGGAGGCAGCGCAGGGGGAAGGGGCTCTGCGCTTGCTCTGCCACCTCATCCTCACCTTCACCTACCCCCTCACCCTCGCCAGAGCCCAGGTCTAAAATGGCCACCCACCACCTTGGGCTCCCCCACACAGGTGTCCGGGACTGAAGGCTGTTGCTGGCCCTCACCTTCCCTTGGCAGCCCCTTGGCAGCCCCACCAGCACTGGGGCTCTGTGCTTGCAGACGTCCCTTTTGGACCCCCCCCAGTACAGACTGGGCCTTGTCCCAGTACAAACTGGACTCCCTGTCCCCRTCCCAGTACAGACTGGGCTCCAGCCAGTATGCCCTTGGCATGTCCCAGTACCCACTGTGCCCYGTCCCAGTACGAACTGGATCCCCTAGCTCCTTCCCAGTAAAAACTGGATCTCCTGGTCCCCTCCCAGTACAGAAGTGCTGAGCAAGCCCTAAAACCTTCAAAACTCGGAAGAAAACACTTTTCCCAGGCTCCCAGCTGGTAGAGCATTGCTTTTTTGCAGTGCTTGCCACGCTGGTGCGGACAGCTCATGACCGCAGGGCACCTGGGGTCTGTGCCTGGGCTTCAGCCTTTGGAAAACACACACTGAAACCCATAAAATTTCAAGGAGACAACCACTAGAAAAAAAAACCCATGAGGCTTATGTGAGTGGCCAGGGCCCACAGTACTGCAGTTGCTCCTGAGGTCAGGCAATTTGCAGCCGAAAAAGCAGGGTGCGGGTAACATCCAGGCAAGCTGCCCCTGCCTAACCCTGGGGCCTGACCCCAGCCTCGGTCTGTGGATGGGACCAAGCGGTGACCCATTTCGAGTTACTCCTCTCTCTGTGATGGTACCCCTATCAGGAATGAGATCAGTGTTTGTATCTGTATCAATAGGTGTAATGGAATGTGTACTCGTGTCTGTGGCTCGTCTGGTGTCTGTAATTCTATGTGTAACTCTGTCTGTGATTTGTGCCGCTAGTGGTGGGCGTCTTGTGTCTGCATCTGCCATTGCAACTGCCATTGCAACTGCCATTGCATCTGCAATTGGATGGGTATCTTCCTAATGGTATTCTGTCTGTTGGTGTAACTGCAATGGCATTGTCAATGAAATCTSCAATGKCCTCTGCACCTGCAGTGCTGTCTGCAGCTGCAAAGATACCTGCATCTGCAGTGGCATTGGTGATGCTGTGAGGGTCTCCCACGGCTTTTGCATCGACAGCGATACCTGCATCTGCAGTGGCACCTGCATCTCCTATTGTATCTGCACCTGGCTTTTCCTCAGCAATGGTTTCTGCAGTGATTTCTACAATGGTGGCTGCAGCTGCAGCAGAATCTGCTGCAATGAAATGGCATCTGAAATGGCGTCTCTATCTGCAATTGTCTTGGTCTGGTGTCCGCATCTTCAACATGATCAGGAATGGCATGCACCTGCCATTTCAGATGCAGATGCCATTGCAGATGCAAATGCAATTTCAGCTGCACTTGCCTACAGAGATGTTTGTGAAGATGCAGGTGCCATTGCAGACACCATCGCAGATGCAGAAACCATTGCTGATAGCATCGCCAATGCTATTGCAGATGCCGACACTGTTGCAGGTGCACATGCCATTTCAGCTGCAGATGCCGTTTGTTATGGAAATGACTCATGCCAGCCACCATATCAGGGTTTGACGCTGGGTTTCTGCTGAATCAATAAGCCGTAAGATAGATTCCTCTATAAAAGTACTTTTTATTAATAGCGCTACAGCTCGAGCTGGTGCTTCCAAAGAGGCACCCCGAACGAAGAAATCCCTGGGCAATTATACCCTTACAGTCCAAGTTCCCCAGCTCTCACACGACAGTTCAGGCCAATAGTAATATTAAGGTCTGGGGTCTTCTTGCTTTTTCATTGGTTTGATTTGTTTGCCGTTTTGTTACTAAGCGGTTGCTAAGTGGCCATCTTCTTACACAATACACAGTGGTTCTATATCCTGTTTCACATCCTCTTAGGTTGGTTTCAGACGGTTCTGTGGTTAGCTCTTCAGCGTGTTGTAATACRGTTGTTACAGGTCATGTACCACGGTCTACAGGCTTTGTCTACTCTAGCTATTAATGCTTAAGCTGCTAGTGCTAAGTTTTAAATAACTTATTCTACAACACTCCTCCCTTGGTTTTTATTAACATTCYTGTTATCATATGGGAGCAGAATATTTGTAGCCTCTAAGGCGTGAGCACAGTTGAGTACAGCAAAAGTTACAACATTGAATGCAAACAAACACTATTACAAAGGTTACTATAAAAATCAATAAACCATCAAAAATCCATTTTGCCCAGGCTCCTAGATCTGGTGCCCAGGAGGTGAGCCAAAACCATACTTCCTGGAATCCTGCTGAAGTATTATCCAATTGTACTTTATGCATTAATTTTACTTGTTCCCACAACTTCCAGACATCAGCTGAAATCCTTCCACTCTGTGAAATCTCCATAATCTCTCCTATAAGGGTGGTGTATACATCAAGAGGGGTAAAACCCCTTATTAACRGTCTCAGATGGTCTGCTTAAGCAGGCGTCTGGGGAGTCCCGCGTCCAAGTAGCTCTGGAAAGGAAACAAAAATAACACAAATTCGGATTTCCTTTGTCCTTTGAAAATTCAAATGGTTTTCAGTCTCCAAAGTGGTGATCGTGGTAGATTCCTCCRTCGCTGGCTGTTGTTCATCTACTAAATGATCCTTAGGTAGCCGTTTAATGTGTGAGTGGTGGATCCAGGTTTCCTTCCCTGTAACCTTTACAGCAAAGTAGGAACTTAGTAAGACAGTATACGGCCCCTCCCACCTGGGTTCCAGTTTAGATTTACGGGAAAATACTTTTGTCCTCACTGTATCCCCAGRCCGGATATCATGTAATTGCATTTCTGCTGGTACTGGTTGAAACCATTGGGCTTGTGCCCTATTTTCTTGTAAGATGTTTTGCATCCCCAATACACATTTGGTAACTCGTTCATCTCCATCTAAGGAGCTGGTCCTAGCGAGGACAAAGGTCCCAGGTACGGTTAAATGCCTGCGAAACACTATTTCTGTTGGTGACAACCCTAGAGGTTGGTGAGGGGTATTTCTAATATCCCAATATCCCATAGTACCATTCAAAACTTCCTGACTACAAGTTCGGGTAATTTTTTTTTTTTTTTTGCAATTTCATTGGAGCCTTTGGTATAAGCTGGACAGTGTACTAGAGCGATTTCCCTTGGAAGCTTGATAGCTTCCAACAGCATTTGGATTTCAGTTCCATTAGGAATACTCTTTTCCAACGAGGTAAGGAACTCTCGTTCTTTCCATAGCATAGCTGTTGCATGACAGACTCCAAAAACATATTTAGAATCAGTATAAATAGTTACTTGCTGATTGTGTCCCCACCAGGCTGCTTTTGTTAATGCAGTTAATTCAGCCCCCTGGGCACTCACCGAGGGTTGCAGAGGGTCTGCTGGAAGTACCTCTGAGTTTCTCACCTCTGCAGAGCTCGTGTGTCGTTTTCCATACACGTAGTATGAAGATCYGTTGGTGAAAAGGGTTAGCTCAGAGTTCTCTAGAGGTTGATCTCGCAGATCTTGCCGTAGGCGGCTGGAGTGAAACACGACCTTAGTACAATCACGATGTGCTCACCATCAGAAAGAACAGGCAGTAAAGTTAAAACATTACATCTTTTTAAAGTAGTAGTATCTGGATTTAAAATCGTTCGTTCATAGCGATGCGCTCTTTGTGGGGACAATGCTTGTGTAGCACGTTGCTTAAGCATCGGCTCTACTTCATGTGGGACGTACGCGGTTGTTGGGTGACCCAGGACTAATGGTCTGGTTTTTTCTATGATAGTCGCTGCTGCTGCTATCGCTTTAACACAGGAATTATTCCCTGCCGCTACAGGATCCAGTTGAGCTGAGTAATAAGCCACAGGGCGGCGATGTGGACCTAGCTTTTGAGTAAGGACTCCTTTGTTCTCATGCACAAATAGTTCAAAGGGCTTGGAGTAATCTGGCAATCCCAATGCCGGAGCAGAAGCTAAAGCTCCTCTTGTAGCTTGGAAAGCCTTTTCTTTCTCGGACCCCACCGTATAGGCTCCACTTCCTCTGCCTTGGTAGCTTCTGTCAACAGCTTACTTAACTCCCTTAGCCCCGGTATCCAGGGTCTGMAGTATCCTACTGCACTGAAAAATCCTCGCAGTTCTTTCTTTTTTACTGGTCGAGGTATTTCTACAATAGCCTGGACCTGTTCTGGGTCTACTAATCTTCRTCCTTCTTTTAATATGAATCCTAAATATTTTACTTCCTGATGACACAGCTGAAGCTTAGAAAGAGATGTGTGGTAACCCTTTTCTGCTAAAGCAGTACATAGACAATTCTATCTTCCAAGCAATCTTCATTCGTCTTACTAGCAAGTAACAAATCATCTGCATATTGTACAAGTATAGAACCTCCAGGTAATATAATATCTTTCAAGTCATCTWTAAGCAAATGGGAGAATATCTTAGGAGACCCAGGGAACCCTTGGGGCAAGCGGGTCCACGCTAGGTGTTGGCCTTTCCACGTAAATGCAGAGAGATGCTGGCTGTCTTCTGCTGTAGGAATACTAAAACATGCAGCTGTTAAATCGATAACAGTAAAGCATTTTGACCAAGGTGGAATTTGTAGTAATATTGTTGATGGGTCCGGAACCCCTGGATGAGGTACAATCACATGTTGATTTATTGCTCTGTGATCCTGTACAAACCGATGTTCTGGATCTCCCTCTTTGTCTAACCTATTTTTGCTTACAGTTAAACCAGGGGTATTATAAGGGGAATTACATGATCGTAAAACCCCTTTTTTCAGATATTGGTCGATTTGTTTCTGTATACTTTTTTCTGCTTCCCTGGGAATTTGATACTGCTTGATTGCTACGGGCTTTCTTCCCTTTGTTTTATGGAGACCAGTGGTGCCAATTTCAGTAAACCCACATCCATTCCGGAGGAGCTCCACAATTTGAAGGTTCTTTAATAAGTTCTGGTGGAACCCCAGGAATTTTGGGTGMGATTTTGGCAGTGAGACAGACCCCTGCTACTCTAGGTTCTACCCCTCCTGGGGACAGGCAGATGTGGGCATTTAGGGACTGTAATAGGTCTCGTCCCAACAAACACATAGGTGATTCTTGTGCCATCAGAAATCTTCCCCACACCCCCTGGACACCCCCATAGCAACATTGGCTGGCTAAGCAATTGTTCCTTTTTTCCCATGACTCCTTGAACCAATACTCTATCGGTTGGGTGTTGCCCCTTAGGCTTGAAATTCAAAAGTGACATCGTGGCTCCTGTGTCCACTAGGAATGGTATTTCCTTGTCTTCTATTTTTCCCACAATTTGACCCTTATGATTCAGTTTAGTACTCCGATACCCATATCCTGAGATTCGTCCGAGTTTCCCTCCTCCTGTCATTGCTGTTCAGCGATATTCATCTGATTCCTCCCAAATCTGGGTCCCCGGGGCCCTCTCGGCCTCACAGGACATTCCTCTTTCCAGTGCCCCCGTTCCCCACAACAAGCACGACAGTCATTAGCTCCCACATGGAAATCACGTTCACTTTGATTCCATCTACCTCCTCTGGCTCTTCCCTGGCCTCTCCTTCTCCTTACTCCAAGCCCTTCCCTCAGCACGGCCGCAAACACACTTACTTCCTCTTTCCTCTGACGTCTCTTTTCCTTAACCCTTTCCTCATCTCGACCACTGTATACAAACATGGCCAAGTCTTGTCCCTTGACTGCCCTGGCCAGCTGGGGACATGTTTAGAAAAATATTTTTTAATATCTGGAGCTGTTTGATCCACAAAAGTAGAGACCATTAGAGATCTATTAACTTGTGCTTCTGGGTCTGTACCTCCTCCAAACATTCTGACTTGTTTAAACAATCTAGAGAGCAAAGCTGAGGGGTGTTCCTCAGGCTTCTGTTGACACTCCCTTATTTTAGACCAGTTTGCAGGTTTTTTTCCCTTGCCAAACTTATAGACTCTTCTAAGCCTTGTTTGGCTAATTGTAATTGTCTGTAGTCTGCATCYACATTATGATTCCACCCGGGATCCACAGTCGGCCAGGCTGTCCGGGCAGCTGCATCTCCCCCTTGTTCTGCCCAGCGATGGTTTGCATCAAGAACTACATGCTTTTCGTCTGGGGTGAACAGGGCTTCAAGGAGCACCTGCACATCTCCCCAGGCAGGGTCATAAGACCACAGTATTCCGTKCAGGACTTGTAACACTTTCTCTGGGTCCTCTCTAAGTCTGGGACTCTGTTGACTCCAAGCAATCRAATCCTGGGGACCTCAGGGTCGGTAGAGCCTTGTATTGGACCAGGCGCAGCTGTTCCCAGTACTGGCACCACCTGTAAGGGAGCCTGGAAAATAGGAGTAGATGAGTGCAGGGGGGATASAGAAGCCAAAGTAGAGAGCAGAGCATAGGGTGGAGCAGATTCCACAAGCGTTTTAGTAGATGATATACTCGTGGTATTTCTAAAGGAACTTTGTCCACTTTTTCTAGGCTTTTCTTTTCACCTAGTGAATGCCCAATTATCCCTTATATACCAATAATCCATTTGTGCAGGGAACCTCTCCTCCAAATGTTGATGCAGGAAGGTTAATTCCTGTTGGTCAAAGGTTCCCTGCGGTGCCCAGCTTTCTGCCAGATAATGTTACTACTCTCTTTTTCCCTGTTCCTTTGGTACCATYGATTTTTTGCCAGTTTTCCAATACTTCGGCTAAGAGTGTCCCCTTTTCTATGCCGAAAGTATTTCCCATTCTAAAATTCTGCATCTAATGCTGATCAGGCCGTGCAGTTCTCCCAGTTTTGCATCGTATGCTGATCAGGCTGCACAATTTCCCAGTTTTGCATCTTATGCTGATCAGGCCGTGCAATTTCCCAGTTTTGCATCTTATGCTGATCAGGCCGTGCAATTCTCCTTTAGTGCACTACTTTACCAGAATTTAGAATTTTRAAGCAGGAATTTAAGACTCACCAGGTTCAGTGTTTCCCACCACCAGAGATCCCAGGTGAACTCACCCATTGGCGCCAACTGGATGTTTGGAGACAAGAGGTTCTGACAGTGGTCGCCTAGGGTCTCACCTGGGTCGCCAAACTCTTACGGATTTATGCATGCTGGCCACCGTAACAGGGTCCGACCCTAGGATCTAGCCGAAAATGCAAGGTCCGAGTGAAGGTTTCCAATTACTCTTTCATTAGTTCCTAGGTTACAGCTCGAGCTGGGGGCCTCCAGAGAGGGACCCCTACCCCAATTCACACTTCTCAATTATACCCATACCACCCATCACCCAATCCCCAGGTCCAACCCCAAGTCCAATCACTYAATGCTGGTCAGTGATCTCTTGATTTCTTATTCTTTTCACTGTTGCTGGGTGGACGCCTTCTGACATTACTTCATTCTCTTGGAATTGTCTCTTTGGTCCTTATCTTCTTCGTTCTGCTCGTATCTGCCAGATTCAGCAAGTTCTTTGTTAGCAGCATTAGTTTTATCAAAATTTTACTCTTGGTCAGCTCTTGTGGCCTAAGGCCTCAACTACTTTAGCTGCTAATACTAAGCCACTAATGCTGATCAAGACTATTCAGAGAGAAGAATATAGTTAATTAAAGTTCTTCGACAACATTRGCTTTGGTGTCTGCCTGTGCAACCTTACCAGGAACAGTAGGTGCAGCACCTGAGGGGTAGATGCAGTGGTTTTTGCAATGGTATTTGAATCTGCAATGCCATCCGCCATGGTATCTGCATCTGAGACGGTACCTATATCCGCAATGCTATCTGCATCATCGACAGCATCTGCAGTGAAAACTTATGCTGCGGTGGTGTCTGCACCATCATTGCTACCTGCATCTGCAATGGTATCTGCAATGGTGTCTGCATCTCCAATTTAGTCTGCGTCTGCAATGGCATCTCCAATGGCATCTCCATCAGCAATTGTATGTTCACCTGCAATGCCCTCTGCAATCGTATTTGTGCCCGGGATGGCATCTGCTACGATGTCAGCATCTGAAATGGCGTCAGTAATGCTACCTACAGTGGTGCATGCCATGGTATTTGAGGGTACAGTAGTATCCACAATGGTATCGGCATCTGCAGTGGTATCTGCATCCGCAATGGCATCTGCAACGACATCTGCATTTGCAAGGGTGCCCGCAAGTGCAGTGGCAGCTGCAAAGGTACCTGGCATGGTATCTGCATCTGCGATGGTATTGGCTTCTTCAGAGGTATTTAGATCTGCAGTGGCATCTGCATCTGTAAAGTTATCTGCACCTGCAGTGGTGTCTGCATCTGCTCTGGTACCTCCTTCTGCAGTGCCATCTGCATCTGCAATGCTGTTTGCATCGGTATCTGCACCTGCAACAGTGTCAAGAACAGATCGTGCAGCTGCAGTGGGGGTCTGCAATGGTACCTGAATCTGCAGTGCCATCTGCCATGGTATCTGCACCTGCAGTGCCACCTGCAGTGGTGTCTGCAATGCTAATTCTTTCTGCAACGCTAATTCAATCTGCAATGGCATCTGCATCTGCTGTGGTATCTGCAGCTGGAATGGAATCTGCCGTGGCATCCGCATTGCTACTGGCTTCTGGTATCTGCACCTACGCTGTTATCTGCCTCTGCTGTGGCATCTGCATCTGCAGTGACATCTGCCTGCCTCTGCATTTGTATCTACAATGCTATCTGCATCTGCAGTGGTATCTGTGGTGGTATCTGCATCTGGCGTGGTATCTTCAATGGCATTTGCTGTCCTATCTTCAGTGGCATCTTCAGTGGTATCTGAGCATGTCCTACAACTGCAATGGCATTTGCATGATACCTGTGTCTGAAACACTATCTGCATGTGCAATGTCATTTGCAACTACTTCTGCATTTGCATGGGTATCTGCATCTGCAAGGCCTGCTATATCTGCAGTGGCATCTGCTTCTGCAGGGGTGTCTGCTGCTGCAATTGTATCTCCAACGGTATCTGCCTGTGCTGGTTTGGGCTGGGATACAGTTAATTTTCTTCATAATAGCTTGTATGGGGCTATGTTTTGGATTTGTGCTGAAAACAGTGTTGATAATACAGGGATGTCTGTGCCACAGCAGATATACCCCTGAAGAGACTGTGGCTCATAGATAAGGCTCCACTTGGAGCAGGTACTCCCCTAAGGGACTGCAGGCTCTGGATAAGTCCAAGCCGGAGCAGGGGCAAGGGGAGGAGTTCCTTGCCACGTTAAACCSTATGGTCTGGTCCAAAGGGACCAGGGGTGGGGAGTGTAATGGATATACCTTTGAATTGTTGTAACCCAGGATCTGAGTTGCATTTTATGGGAATTACCATAGCAGGAACCCCTTGTTGCCAGCCAGGCTAGGAGCAAGTGGAGGAGTTCATTATATCCTGGTTTCGGCTGGGATAGAGTTAAATTTCTTCCTAGTGCTATGTTTTGGATTTAGTATAAGAAGAATATTGATAACACACTGATGTTTTTAKTTGTTGCTAGGTAATCTACTACTCAAAGACTTTTCAGCTTCCCAGGCTCTGCCAGGCACACAAGAGGCTGGGGGGGAGCATAGCCAGGACAGCCAGCCCAGCTGGCCAAGGGGGTATTCCATACCATGTGACGTCATGCCCAGTATATGAATGGRGGTGGTCCAGGAAGCRGCTATCATTTTGGCCATTTTCTCGGCGGGTGGTTAGAAATCGCATTGTGCATCACTAATTTCATATATTGAATCATTATTATATTATTACCATTGTTATTATTATTATTCCTTTCTTTTCTGTTCTATTAAACTGTCTTTATCTCAATCCGTGAATTTTTTCCCCCCAATTCTCTCCCSGTCCCGCTGAGTGAGCGAGCGGCTGCGTGGCGTTTGGCTGCCTGCCGGGTTAAATCACCACAATTGCAATGTTAAACCCAATAACCTGGCGCAAAGGGACCAGGGGTGGAGATTGTAATGGACATACCTTTAAATTGTCGTAAACCGTGCTTTGAGTTGCATGTCATAGCAATGACTCTAGCAGRAACCACCTGAACCAATGGAGGACAAGCCTTACAAGAAGCAGTGCAAGTGACCYGACCTGAGCTGGCTTTGGTGCCCAATAACTCCATGCAACACACCACCTCTCCTCTCCTGAGTGACCATCATAGCAGGTGGAGCCCAAAGTCATGGACTAAATGACWYTGTGGAGACTTTACAGGAGKGGTSCATAGACTAAGGGAATGGYATCTGTGTACTGTATCAAAGGATGGGAAAGGGAGTGGTGGTTAATGAGGATGTACTGGATAGTGTGGGACCTGAGCATGACGTAAATGGTATGGACTAAGGGGTGCAGAATGTGCTGGTTTTGGCTGGGATAGAGATAATTTTCTTCATAGTAGCTAGTCTGAGGCTGTGATTTGGATTTGTGCTGAAAACAGTGTTGATAACACAGGGATGTTTTCGTTACAGCTGAGCAGTGCTTACACAGAGTCAAGGCCTTTTCCACTCCTCACACCACCCCGCCAGCGAGTAGGCTGGGGGTGCACAAGGAGTTGGGAGAGTAAACAGCCGGGACAGCTGACCCCCACTGACCAAAGGGATATTCCATACCGTATGATGTCATGCTCAGCAATATAAAGCTGGGGGAAGAAGAAGGAAGGGGACACATTCGGCGTGATGGCGTTTGTCTTCCCAAGTAATTGTTACACATGATGGAGCCCTGCTTTCCTGGGGATGGCTGAACACCTGCCCGCCGATGGGAAGTAGTGAAGGAATTCCTTGTTTTGCTTTGCTTGCGTGCGNGGATATTCCATACCGTATGATGTCATGCTCAGCAATATAAAGCTGGGGGAAGAAGAAGGAAGGGGACACATTCGGAGTGATGGCGTTTGTCTTCCCAAGTAACCGTTATGCGTGATGGAGCCCTGCTTTCCTGGGGATGGCTGAACACCTGCCCGCCGATGGGAAGTAGTGAAGGAATTCCTTGTTTTGCTTTGCTTGTGTGCGCGGCTTTTGCTTTCCCTATTAAACTGTCTTTATCTCAACCCATGAGTTTTCTCACTCCTACCCTTCCCATTCTCTCCCCCCTCCCACCGGTGGGGAGTGAGCGAGCCATCAGCCACCACTGACATCACAAGTAGCTGCAGAAGTCAGCTGCATACTCCTGGCCTATCAGCTACTGAGCCATCGGTGACAACGTAAGAAGCTGCACAAGCCAGGGCCTGCTCCTGCCCTATCACCTGCTCAGCTACCTATGACATCGCAAGAAGCTGCAAAAGCAAGCTCCATGCTCCTGCCCTAATAGCTACTCAAGCACCATGGACATCACAAGCACCTGCACAAGCCAGGTGCCTCCTCCTGCCCTATCACATCTGCAGGTAAATATGACAACACAAGCACCTCCACCAGCCAGGTGTCCATTCGTTCCCATGAAGCTACTTAGCCACCAGTGACATCAGAAGCAACTGTACAAACCAGGGACCTACTCCTGTCCTATCACCGACTCAGCCACCTGTGACATCACAAGCAGCTGCACATGCCGGGGTCCTGCTCTGCCAACAGTGGCTTTCCAGGAACACGACTAGATCAGGGGCTTGCTTCTGTCCTATCACCTAATCAGCCATCACTTACATCACAGGAGCCAGGTGCCTACTCCTGCCCTACTACCTACTCAGGCACATGTGACATCACAAGCACCTGCACAAGCCAGCTGCATGTTCTTGCCGTAACTGCTACAGAGCCACCAGTGACATCAGAAGCAGCTGTACAAGCCAGGTGCCTATTTCAGACACAGGGACACAGTCATTTACACCTATAAATACAGATACAGACACTGGTACCATAACTGATAGAGGTGCCATCACACACGGGTACTCATACACACACCACTGAAGACAGAGGTAGTCATACCGTTGCCAATGGCGCCTGCAATGGTACCTGCATCTGCACTGGACTCTGCATCTGCAATGCTATCTCCGATGGCACCTACATCTTCAAAGGTGTCTGCATCTGCAATAGCATCGGCATCCTCAAGAGKGACAGATGCAGATACGATCGTTACGTTGCAGATGCAGTTTCAGATTAATATACCCATAYGGAAAGCATTGCAGATGCAAATACCATTGCAGGTGCAGATCTCCCTGCAGATGCCATTGCAAATATGGATAGCCTTGCACATGCAGATACTCATGCAAATGCAGTCAGCGCTGCAAATGACATTGCAGGTGCCGGTACCATTGCAGATGCAGGTACAATTGCAAGCGCCATTGCAGATGTAGCACACGCTCAGGTACCATTGAAGGTGCCATTTCAGACACCACCAGTGGCCAATGCCGCTGAAGATACCACTCCAGATGCAGATACCATTGCAGATGCAGGTACAGTTTCAAATCCAGATGCAGCTGATAGCATTGCAGATTCCAGTGCAGCAGCAGGTAGCATGCAGTTGCAGATAGCAATGCAGATCGCACTGCAGAATGAATTAGCATTGCAGACACCATTGAAGATGCTTTTGCAGATGCACAATCCATTCCCCAAAACATTTCAGATGCAGGTACCATTGCAGATGGCACTGCAGATGCAGAGAACATTACAGGTGCAGAGAAGATTGTACGAGCTACTCTAGGTGCTAATAGCCATGCAGATGCAATTGCTGATGCAGATACCATTGCAGATGGCATTGCAGATCCAAATACCCATGCAGACACCCTTGCCAATACTTTTGCAGATGCACAGTCCATTCCTCGTAACATTGCAGATGCAAACAGCATTGCAGATGCAGCTGCCATTGCAGCTGCCACTGCAGATGCAGATAGCACAGCAGATGCCCTTGCAGAAATGAATACAATTTCAGATGTAATTGCAGAGATTCCACTGGAGATGCAGATGCCATTGCAGATACCCTTGCATATGCCTTTGCAGAGGTGCCGATACATGTACAGAAACTGTTACAAGGACATGTGCAGATACAGATACCATTACCGATACAGATACAGAACAGSTGACCCAAACTGACCAAAGAGATATTCCATACCATATGAGGTCGTGCTCAGCAATAAAAGCTAAGAGAAAGGAGGAGGATTCGTTATTAAGGTGTTTGTCTTCCGAAGCAACCGCCAGGCGTACGGAGGCCCTTCTTCCCAGGAGGTGGCTGGATATCGCGATCTGATGGTAAGTAGAGAAGAAAATCTTTTTGTTTTCCTTTGCTTCCGCACGCGGCCTTTGCTTTTCTTTATTAAACTGCCTTTACCTTGACCAACGAGATTTCCTCGTATTTTCTCCGCCCTGTCCTGCTGAGGAGGGGGAGTGATAGAGCGGCTTGGTGGGCACCTGGTGGCCAGCCAAGGTCAACCCACCACACGACTGAAGCAGCAGGATATCAGAGGCAGAAAACAATTACTTAGATTACTTACAATTACGGGACGTCTGACTTGAATGGTTAGGAAGAAGGGGGGCMTATTTTCTATCTTCCCAGAAAAGAGAAACCCAGCACACGGCTGGCACTGATGGAAGTTTCCCAGTTAGATGCTACATCTCCTAAGAAACCATTCCCAGTTAGAAAGCAAAATGCTTCCAAAATGCTTTGGGACTTTAGAAAGCCTGTTCCAAGTAAGGCAAACTCAGCTGCACAGTGCAGGGCGTGCTGACAATTCAGAGAAAGATTTCGCCCTCCTTGGCCCCGATACAGCCAGCTATGGACCGCAGGAACGGCAGCGCTGTGCACACACCTTGCGCTGCTGAGAGAACAGCTCCAGGTGCAATGGCACCTCCTGAAGGCCGTCTCTCGGCTGGCTGAGGAGCAGCTGCCGTCAGGGGCTGAGGTGCCGCGGCCGGCGGGCTGGGCTGGGTGAGCGCAGCAGGACGAGGCCTGTGCCCCGACAGGGCCCTTTCCAGGACGGCCTGTCTCCTCCGGAGAGGGCCTGGGCAGAAGCTGCTGGCGTTTGCCTTTGTTCCTCCGAAGGTGCCTGAATTAAACCCCAGAAAAGCTGCAGGACAGTAACAGGCAGCTCCTCCTGCCCAGGGCCGTGGCTGCCCRAAATCACCCCCCATCACCAGGACCCAGCCCCGAGGTCTGTGGCGGTTCCGGGGGGCAGCAGGCGCAGGGCGGCTCTGTGAGGAGAGGCCCGGGCTGCCCCTGCCCGCCTGGCAACAGCAGCGCCATTGGCCACGGCTGAGCCAATCAGCGGAGCCAGAGGCAGCCTGTCAGTCACAGCCGGCCTGGGGCGGGGCCGGAGGGGGCAGAGGCCGAGGGGCCTGAGGAGAAATGGGTGAGAGACGGGCCGGGGGCAGCCGGGACAAAGGGGGGACCAGGGATAGGGATGGGGATGGGAATGGGGATGGGGATAGGGGTAGGGATAGGGGTAGGGGTAGGGATAGGGGTAGGGAGAGGGTTAGGGATAGGGGTAGGAATAGGCCCAGGCGCAGGCCAGGCCCAGGGGTGCTGCAGGCGCAGGAGCAGGTATCTCCCAGTGAGGACGGGCCTGGGGGGGACCTGGAGACCTCAGCGCCCACGGGCCCCGCCATGGCCCAGTTCACCAGCCCCGGGCCCACGTCCCACAGCCAGGGTCAGAGCAGCTCCTGCCGCTGCCCCGAGGGCCGCCAGCCCCCAGTCAGCCCTCAGCCAGAGTGCAGGTGTCTGAGCTGGGGTGAGATGGAAGAGCCTGGGAAACAGTCCTTCGAGAGGAGGCGATGGAAGAGGTGCAGCGCGTGGGGCGCCTGGGATTAACAGACACCCTCAGTTTTGTATCTGGATCAGTGCTGGACTTGCACATGGACTAACCGCGGTTCAGAGCAGAAATCGTTGTTACTAACCCTGGGTGCCAGAGGGCTGTTCCTGCTCTCTCCTCCCCGGTGCGACCCGAGTGCACGACTGCCCTGCCTGCTCCTGCCCTGGTGCTTTGGGACCTCGGGGGCGAAAAGGAAAGACAGATTCGTGTAGTTACGGGGTCTCTTGAGGTGCCCTGGGTTTGCTTTGCTAATCCCTTCTGTAACGTTTCCTGGGCTATTCTCTGGATACATGCATAGAGAGGCAAATGAGGCCATGAMCCAAGTTTCCAATTCAGGGTTTCCTCTTACAAGAAAATATGCTTGCATTTTCTCATAGGCAACAGCCTGAAAGATAGAAGCTGAAGCAGCATGTGCCTCTTATGAAAACAGGTACAACAGACGGTTGTGTTCAGTTGWTCCTTAATTGCTTCCTGTGTAGGAAAACTGTACATTAATTTAATCTTCTGTGTAAATGCAGGGCCTTGAAAATGTTACTGTGTAGACACCAAGTGTGTGGATGTCAGGTTTTCTGCATGCTTGTGACTGATCTTTCTTGTTTCTTTTAATGAGGAAAGTCTYGCTATGTAGTCCTGAGGAAAGAAAGARATGCAAAGARCTGCTGAAGCAAGCTGCCAATCAAGGTGGGAGTGTAGGTTGGTGCTGGTTTTAAATGTTCTCGACTGTGTTCTAGCCAAAAGCCTTGTGTTAAACGATTGAAACGAGCTGAACCACTGGGTATTTTTCACCCCTGCACAATTCTGTATTGCTGCAGTCYTTACGAGCCGTAGTCRTGGGCTCTAGGCCTGTACTGTAGTGAGGTGAAAGCAGGTACTCAGTAAAAAAAGGGGTGCTTTTCCAAAACGCTGATGAGAGAGAAGGCAACAGCTGGCTGCAGAGAGGAGGGAATATAAAGAAATGGGCAGTGTCACGTGGAATGAGGAACAGAGATGTGGGTACAGCCGTAGCATGCCAGTTTTCATGGCCTTGAGCAGCACAGCTGGGATTATCAGGCAGGACGGCCGGCTGCCAGGGATGTGTGAGCAGCTCCTCCTGAGTGTGGAGATGGGCAGGGGAGAGGRCAGTGCTGTTCCTGTTGGTGTGTAGCAGGGGACGGTCGGTGGAAGCTGCTCGCAGGACRTACAGTTAAGAGCTGCCATCTTGGTTTTCAGTGGGAAATCACACGAGGAAAGAGGCTGAGTCATGAAAGGCCATATTAACTGTATGTGTGTAGGGAAGTAGTTGAGCTGATCAGATTTCAAATAAGAGGTGATTTGAGCAATACCTGGCAAAGTCAGCATCTTGTACATGTTGTGCAGASGGCGTGACTTGRCCGCTGGCAAGGACAGGAATGTGATAGGAGTGTTGGAGTGCCAAGGAATGGGGATGRAAGTGATCACAGACTCATTTCTCAGTTTTCCATGGGCTGTCTGTGTACCTCATGTGACTCATCTTGCATTCGGAAAGAAGTGCCACCCTTTTGGTGGAAAGAAAAAAAAAAAAAGRAAAAAAAAAGATAGTGCTTTCCACGGAATAAAATTTAATCTGTTTTAATGAGCAGGTAGGTTATCTGTGGCAGAGCTAGGACTTGGAGCGARATTACMATGCTTAGTCTTACCACTCTAGAGTATTAAAAAGATTTCCTTGAAACCCTTTCCCAGCGTAACAAGACGTGACTTTCTGAAATAGCCGTTTTCCCAGGAGCTGCATCAGAGCTAAGCCAGATGAGAGAGTCTTGCCTGCTGTCAGTCACAGAGGCTGATGACAAGTCACCAGCAGTTTTGGCAAGGACAGAACAAGTTTGATACGTATGCGCCTGTGCGCTGATTGTCTTCAGGTTTTGCAGGTTGTAGGTTTGGCAGGACCGATTGTGTCATTAACGTGATGGTAATAGCAAAACCTATAGGCATCTGTGTAGGGCGTTTTGGATTTTACAGGATTTGCAAGAGTACTTGAACAGTTTAATGTTCTCTTGAGTAGTTATAGTGTCATCAGAAGAGAGTGAAGAGAAAGAAGATGAGGATGGCAAAGATAGTCAAAAGCGTTATAACCTTTGACAGCGGAAGCGTGTCATTTACAGTTTATATGAACAGTTTTCCTTCAATATACTGTTCTTTTCAAAGATTTA
>JASVER010000431.1:10768-26428 GCA_030449065.1 Oceanodroma leucorhoa | reverse complement strand
TGGGGGAGGCTGTCTCAAGTAGGAGGAACAGAACGGGGACAGGGCACAAAGGGATGTCATGGAGATCATGCGAGAGAAACTGTTCCTCACACCAAATACACCCTTTCCCATGCTGTGCCTGCACAGCGGGTCCATGGGACCATGTGTGGGACAGCGGGGCTGGGCCGGCACAGGACAGGGCACTGACGGGGGCCACAAAGYAGCTGCCAGGGCCTGACCACCTGGAGTTGGTGGCTGCAAGAAAAGTCAAGAGAAAGAGAAGGCTTTGTTAGAGACTAAGGCTGAACAAGGTCAATGCAGGGCTGCTGCTGAACGATGACAGTGATCTAATAAACAGCAGCACCAATGGGGCTGGGGGACTCAATGCCTTCTTTGCCTGAGTCTCTGCTGAAAAGGTCTCCCAGGCCTCTGTTGCACAACGAAGGGATTCAGGGAGGAGAAGAGCACGTATTGGCAGGAACCTCATGAAATCCCAGAAGGAGAAGTGCCAGTTTCTGCCCCTGCAGGGGACTCACCCTGTCAATGGCACAGGCTGGGGGCTGCCAGGCTGGGAGCAGCCCTGTGGGAAAGGTCTTGGTGGGCAGGGAGCTGGACAGGAGGCAGCCATGTGCCCTGGGAGCAAGGACGGCCACCAGCATCCTCGGCTGTACGACCAGGAACGTGGCCAGGAGATTGAGGGAAGGGATTCTCTGGAATACTCCATCCAGATTTAGAACCATAGAATCATACATCATAGAATAGTTTGGGTTGGAAGGAACCTTTAAAGGTCATCTACTCCAACCCATCTGCTGTGGGCAGGGACATCTTCAACTAGATCAGGTTGCTCTGAGCTCCATCCAACCTGACCTTGAATGTTCTCAGGGATGGGGCATCTGCCACCTCTCTGGGCAACCTGTGGCAGTGTTTCACCATCCTCGTTGTAAAAAATTTCTTCCTTATATCTAGTCTAATTGTACCCTCTTTTAGTTTAACACCATTCCCCCTTGTCCTGTCGCAACAGGCCCTGCTAAAATGTTTGTCCCCATCTTTCTTATGAGCCCCCTTTAAGTACTGAAAGGCGGCAGTAAGGTGTCCCCAAAGCCTTCTCTTCTCCAGGCGGAATAACCGCAACTCTCTCAGCCTTTCTTCATAGGATTGGCGTTCCAGACCCCTGATCATTTTTGTGGCCCTCCTCTGCACCTGCTCCAACAGGTCCATGTCTTTCTTGTGCTGAGGGCTCCAGAGCTGGACGCAGCACTGCAGGTGGGGTCTCACCAGAGCAGAGTAGAGGGGCAGAATCACCTCCCTCAACCTGCTGGCCACGCTGCTTTTGATGCAGCCCAGGATACGGTTGGCCTTCTGGGCTGCGAGTACACATTGTCAGCTCATGCCAAGCTTTTTTTCCGACAGTACCCCCAAGTCCTTCTCGGCAGGGCTGCCCTCAATCCCTTTATCCCCCAGCCTGTATTGATACCAGGGGTTGCTCCGACCCAGGTGCAGGACCTTGCACTTGGCCTTGTTGAACCTCATGAGGTTCACATGGGCCCACTTCTCGAGCCTGTCCTGGTCCCTCTGGATGGCATCCYGTCCCTCAGGTGTCTCAACCGCACCACTCAGCTTGGTGTCATCTGCAAACTTGCTGAGGGTGCACTTGATCCCACTGTCTACGTCACTGATGAAGAGATTAAACAGTACCRGTCCCAATACGGACCCCYGAGGGTCACCACTTGTCACTGATCTCCATCTGGATATTGAGCCGCTGATCACTACCCCCTGGATGTGACCATCCAACCAATTCCTCACCCACCAGACAGTCCACYCATCAAATCCATCTCTCTCYAGTTTAGAGAGCAGGATATTGTGGGGGACCGCGTCGAAGGCCTTACAGAGGTCCAGATAGATGACATCTGTAGCCYTTCCCATGTCCACTGATGTARTCACTYCATCATAGAAGGCCACTAGGTTGGTCAGGCAGGACTTGCCCAACCTAGAGGCCTTCTATTGTGACCTTCAGAAATGAGGCTGGGGAACAAACTGCCACCACCTCCMCTCCCTTGGCAATGGCGGACTCACAGTTGMRGATGGCGGCCCTCTTGCAGAGCCCGGCGCTGGCAGCGGCGGGGGGGAGAAGGGGTCACAAGTGGCGCCAGGCGGCCTCGCTGTCRCACACCCATGGACGTAGCGGCCAGTCTGGTCCAGGCTCAGCAGGTCGGGCAGTGTCAGGAAGGAGATGATGTGCAGAGGTGTGGGAAGAGAGAGCTTTAGTCCCTGAAAAGGAGGCTTTGCAAGCTAAAGAGGAGGCTTTGGGCCCAAAAAGGAGCTTTTAGACCCTAGAAAGAAGGGTTTGGCCTCTAAAAATGATGCTTTGGACCTTCACAGTCCGACTGTGGGCCTTAAAAATGACACTCTGGKTCCTKAAGATGAGTCTTTGGACCTTCAAAGCAGGGCTTGGAACTTATAAAGGAGGCTTTCGACCCTAAAAAGGAGGGTTTTGACCCCAGACTCCAAGCTTTGCACTCAACAAATGAGGCTCTGGGCCCTAAAGAGGGGTTTGGACCGTAACAATGAGGGTTTGGACACTCCAGATGCGGCTCGCACCCTGAAAACGACTGGCTGGAGCCTAAAGATGCTGGTTTGGAGCCTGAAAATGAGGCTTTGGCAAGTAAAAATGCGACTTTGCACTCTGAAAAGGAGACTTTGCAAACTACAACTCAGCCTTTGGACCAGAACAGTGAGGCGCTGGAGCCTAAAATGAGGCTTTGGAAGCCAAAACAAAGACTTTGGAAAGTAAAACGCAGCTTTGGACACGATAAAGGTAGCATTGGACCCTAAACCGAAACTTTCTTCCCTTAAAAATGMGGGTTTAGACCCTCCAAATCAAACCGTGGGCTCTAATAAAGGCTATGAGTAAAGAAAAGACAGGTTGGGACCCTAGAAATGAGCATTTCAGCCCTAACCAGGAGGCTCTGGGCACTAAAAAGGACGGGCGAGGGGCTACAAATGAGGCTTTGGTCCCTGCAAAGGAGGGAAACCTCTTGGTTCCTCTCCGGCCCCCAGAAATGKAGCTCCGGTCCCTAAAATAGGGCTTTGKRCACTCCAGTGGCGGCTTTGAGCTGCAGAAGAGGGCTTTGGACCCTCAAAAGGAGAGTATGGGCCCTCAAAAGGAGGGTTTGGGCCKTAAGAATGGGGCTCGGGGCCCTAAAAAATAGAGCTTTGGAAATGAAACTGGGGCTTTGAACCCTGAAATCAGGTGGTGTGCCCTAAAAYGATGCTTTGGTACCAAGCACTCAGGCTTTGCACCCTCACAATGGGCCTTTCAAAACTCAAAAGGAGGCTTTGGGCCATCCAAACTGCAGACTGAATCCTAAAAATGAGGCTTTGGTCMCTGAAAAGGAGTCTTTGCAAGCTAAAGAGGAGGGTTTGGACCCTACAAATAAGGCTTTGGCCTCTAAAACTGAGGCTTTGGACCTTCAAAATCAGACTTTGGGCCTTAAAAGTGACGTTCTGGGCCCTTAAAATTTTGAGTCTTGGAACCTGAAAAGGGAGGTTTGGAACTTATAAATGAGGGTTTGTACCCTAAAAATGAGGCTTTGGGACCCAGAAGGCAGGCTTTCGACCCTAKAATGCAAGCTTGGGACTCTAGAAATGAAGCTGGGGGACAGCGTCAGGAAGGAGATGATGTGCAGTAGCTGTGGGGAGAGAGGCAGAGAGAGCATCAACCCCRGGACCCCCCTTGCCTTCAGGGGGAGACCCCAGCCCCGACATCCCCCCCGGCTCAACTCACCATCTCAGCAGGGAGATGCTGCGTGGCGGCCACRTCCTCCCCCTCCYCGCCACCCTTCAGGCTGCTGCGGGGTCGCTTGGGCTGCRGGGAGGGGATGGGGGTGAGGTGATGGCAGGCGGCCTCACGGCCTCACCCCCCACCATCCTCGTGTACCCCACCGCCATCCCGGCGGCCTCACCGTCACGTCCTCGTCACCGTCAGTCGCATGCCAGAGCCCATGGMGGCRAGAAGYCYGCTGGCCCATGGCTGCCGTCTAGCGGCACGGCCACSGGATACTGATACYGAATACAAAGGAATATTGAAGAGACACATGACTGAAATAATGCAGATGGGTTAGGAATGCTTTGTGAATAGATAAACTGGACATTCAGTGGCTAAAAGGGCCTTGAAACCTTGTAGCATAGGTAGGGAGGCCAGCTTTGTGTCTTGAGTAGAATAAATAAGGAAGATGTACCGGAGTAAGCYAGTTTGTGCAAGCAAGGGGGTGCAAAACCAAGCCAAGGGCTGAACGGAGCATGCGTAAGGACTGAGTTCAACTAAAGGACACTGCGAGGAAGACTATCGAGGACCATCAGAGGACCTTGGAAGACCACCTAGGGATACAAAAGCGCATGCGTCAAAGACTTTTACATATGTTAGTGAGTTCATGAATATGTAGGTCATTTCCCAGGAATGTAATAACTATGTATACCTTAACGGTATATAACTCTTGTAGTTAAGTGATTTGGCACGCACACTAGGTGGAGTGATCCCCTGTGGGTCCGGCGCCGCAATAAAGAATGCCTGCTTTCTAAAGCTCCAAAACGAGTCTTAGAGAGTTCTTATTCTGCCGACTKAYGGTAACAATAGAGCGAGCTGTTCTAGAAGAAGCCCTAAGGGCCTGCCACACTACTAAGTTTCAGCTCAACTAACTACACATAAAAGCCATCCAACTTTACTAAAATTAAAAAAAACAACAACCTTTTCCACTAAGAAGTTACCTCAAAGAGGGAAACTGCAAAATTTAATTAAAAATGGATTCAAATTTAATAGAGAACAGCATCCAATAACTAATAGAAGGTAGGCCAAAAGAAAATAGCACTCAAGGAAAATACAAAGAATTCCTAATAAGAGACAGACGTCTTTACTAAGGTTAGAAGCAACCAAAAAAAATCCCATAACGACGTCCATGTATTTTATAATACTATCTTGCACTAGCTCCTGATGCTTAAAACTTAAAGCACTTTCCCTACGACAAGAACCAGGATGACTTCTTCATACACCACGCAGTACAAATTCTAGCACACAAAATCCAAGCGCTTCAGTCCTGCTTTGATTTTTACCATTGCTGAAAATACAGCAATTTCCACCCTGAAGTGGTAGTTGGTCAAAAGCACAGTCCAATACCAGAGGAGTACGGTCAGAGCAAAGAATTCACCTCTAACATGAACATGTGAAGTAAAAAGAACTAAACAAAAAAACCCACTTCATAGAGATTCCTGTACTTTCTATAAGAAGTTTTTATCAACACCATTTTCATGTCGACCAACCCACCTTCCAGTTCTTAAATGAAAGTATTAGTTAACCATCTCTCCTAATGATGACCCACGAAATAGACAATACAAAAGATTTACAATACCTTGATCAACTGATTGTTGTTAGGTTCCTGTTCACTGCAGGAAAGTTGTTTGCCCTACACCTAAACAACATCTTTTTCCTCTACAATTTTTCTGAATCACCAACAACTTCCTGACACTTACCTCAAAATTTAAAAGCGCTCCTCAAGAACAGTAACTCCTAGAAACCTATACCGGCAACCTTTAACCATCACTTAACTCTACTGTGCTAACCTATCCAGAGCCCTGGATGAAGCTCCTTTTGGTTTTGTTTGGGTTGTTTGTTTTTTTTTAAGCAAAGTATAAAGTTACATTGAATAGGATCTCTGAGAACATGAACTTTATTTTTCTTTAATTTGAGTTGCTATCATCACTACGTGATCAGCTTACCAAGACACACCTATGGACATACTGCCCGAGTTATCTGAAACACAGCTTCAGTCAGGGGAAAAAAAAAAAAAAAACACCACCAAAAAGACTCAGCCAGAGGAAAACCGCATTCTTCCAAAAGAAATGCCTGTGCTTTTACCTTCTTGACATAAACAAAGGTCTGAAAATGTGCACAGAATATACAATCATTTGTTGTGGCTTGTGCAGTTCATTGAACTGCTTATATATGGATCCTTCTAGCCAGCATCACATACTGTTCTTAATCTTGGGAACAATACAACATAAAAACCCGCTTAGAATTTGAAAACTAACAGTTGCAGAAAAGTCTCTTGAATGTAACTACTTAAACAGTCTTAAAACATTTAACCAAAAAAGTCAAAGAAAAACTGACTTGTTTTTAAGAGGAGTAAAACAAGAACGCCCTTGTGAGCTTTTGAACAGCAAGGATCCACAGATCCTGTCAGCATCCTTTGCAAGCAAGCAAAGATCATTCAGCAGTAAAACAAAGAAGCAGGTTGATTTTAGCTTCAATAAGCTTGGCATCTAAATCAGAACATATTAGCTTTTTTGCCTTTTTTAAGGAAAAAAACCAAAACTAACTTCACCAGGCAAATTAATCTTCCCACATCATTCAACAGTTTATGGATRCAAGATGYTTCAAGTTAAAAAATTGAGGCTCGTGCCAGTGACTAAACAGTTCAGACAATAAAAACTGTTTTCATCTGGTCCCATTCCAAAGTTTTAACGCTGCTATGTATGGTRTATGTCTTGCCCTTCATCTAAAGCATATGAAATACTCTGAAACAGCACCAACACCTGGGGAACTTTATGGAAATCAACCATCTTCATAGTAGGTGTTGCCTTAGAACGCTAGTTAAGAGAATGAAAAAAAAAAAGTCAGGGAAAACTCCAAAGAAGTCTGGAAAAAGCAAAGAAGTTGCACTTTTATAAAAGCAAAAGATGGCTGAAGCAAATCTGCTCCCAACATATCAGGAGCATGTTTTGCGTTTTTCACATTGGCTTTTAAAAATCCATTTGCAGGCAGTAAATAAAATGCTTGTCATTCTTAGCCCAGTACTTCAAGCCTCATGACTCCTCAAGATAAAGAGTTAAACCATTTAGTCTTTAGAGTAAGTTAGCACAGTAGAATATACTTCAGCTAATGTATGTGCCTTTTTTATAAAGCTTCATGATGCTCTCTGAACTACAAGAAACAGAAGCCCGTAACACATATGGAGACAAGAAGTAATGCAGCTTCTAGCATCATCCTTTCATATCAGAGCTAAAACTGCASAAACGTTTCCTCCAGAAGGATCGGTCTCACATTTAATACCTGGTCTCTAGTTAAGACAGCAGGTATTCTATCAGGATTATTGAGCTTGTCATGGTCTAAGGATGAAAGTAAAATGCAGGGTTATGTATCTTCTACTCAATTTGCTAAAACAAGTGTGCGTGGGTGTGGATGGGGAGGCAGTGGTAAAGAAGTTTCTGTCTTCAGCCCCTTCAGGTCTTCAAAAAGCAGGAATATCCAGTTAAATTTGTTGTACATGGTTTCTTAAAACTTGATTATTTGAATATACCRCGCTGGCACTCTCCCCAAGTCAGAACACTGTCGTTCACTACTGTGTTCTGTAGTAAGCTTTCATTTTGTGTTTGGATGAGGTTTTTAAACATAGATCTCYCCGGCAATGTCAGTCATTTTACAGAACATTTTTATGGAGAAGGCACCTGTCACATCCCGCCTSTGCRGAGGGACAGGTGACTCAGATCCGTAAATTCCCTCTGTGTGGATTAAGGTGAAACGACACCAAGGTCTGTACAGAACAAAAACTTTTATTCCAAAACTAGGCTCRWKAGTAAATAGCTGGGTGGCAGAAAGCTTATTACTCTCCRCTGCTGTGGGGGTTTATGCCTTGCGTTACTTATTAGGAAAAGGTAAAAGAAAGAAAAGAAAGAGGAAAGAGGRAAAAAGAGAGAGAAAGAGATTACCAGTCCTGGTTCCAGCGTTGGTCCAGCCAATAGGGGGTCACTGGCTTGTAGGAGCACTTGTCCAGAAGTTCCCATCCCATAGTATTTGCCTTCCCCTTTTATGTCCGCCGTTCACTTCAAACTGCACCTCTGCCATGGTGGCAGTTTCGTAGTTTGCCTCTATTGGTCGCATATTCAGTGGGGAAGGGACTTTGTTGAGTAGGGGGGTTCTCCTGCTGGTGGGCAGTTTTCTTACTATGCTAATTGGGATAGTTCRTCTGTAGTTCAAGTAGTTGTTTCTTTTTCTGTTCTTATCTTGGTACTCCCTTCTTTGGCCCCTTTATGGTGCCATCCCCCAAGGCCATCTCCAGTTAACTCCCTACAGAGGTTGAATAATGTCTTTTGTTGCATTCCTTTATCTCACCAGAGCCTTCCTGGGACTCATCATCCCCCAGTCCTGCAAGTGGTCGAGACATATCTCGGACAGGCTCAGGGGATCTCCGTCCCCTGCTCCCTTACCGGAGTTTTGTCTCCTGTAGTCGTCTGCACCAAGCAGTCCTTTGTTCCAGGGGTATTGCAAGTTAGCCTTGGTGTTAGATTGTTTGTCCTTCCGTTTGGTCTCCTACAGCACCTTTTCTCCAACCATTCTCTCACCTACAACACAGGATCCAAGTATTCCCAAATTCACTTCTATATCGTTTCATTTCTGCTACAATACAAGAACAACGYGTTGGTAATAGTATAAACTCTTTTTCCAGAATACCTCAAGTATTTGGTCTCTACTGTAAGTCATTCTATTCTGCAGTTATCCCATGGAACTTAGATAGCATCCTTATTTTCTGAAATGACACTGGGACTAAATTCAACTGTGACAAAAAAAAMCACCTTAATAGTTTAAGATGCTACATGTTTCACCTTTTCTACTGCATGGAATTAAGAGAGAAAGACTGAGAATATGGATTTCAGTCTTCAAAAATGTGTCTTACCCTTCTGAATGAAAATATTTCTATGTATGCAGAAAAAGTTACAATGGTCTCATGCGGTAAGCAAATATCATACTCAAGGCAGGGAGGGGGAAGGAAAAATAAATATATCTGTAAGTGCACAGATCTTATTAAACGTGAATTGCTTTCTATAAGACACATCCTCAAGCACACAAAGAGTAGAGAAAGCACACTGTGAAAGTGAGCCCAAATACCCAACAGCTTAAGTTAATTAACATGGGATAATTAGAGGTCCAAAACAGGTTTAATACTAGAATCCCTTGCAATTGGGGTTTGTAAAGAAGGAGTAGTAGCATTGATAGGTAGCAATCCCAGGCTTGATCTGAGCAGCCGCCTCTGACCATCCTGTAGCTCACCTCTTCTCAGAGATTACCCCAATACAACAGTGTTGGCTACAGAGGGGACAAAGCAGCCTTAAGACCAAACAGGGACTTCAGGATGAAGTTTATGCCATGACATTCCTTGGGGTTTGTTTGTGGGTTCTCCCCCATCCTCTTTTCCTCCAGACATCGGATTTGCTTCAGATTCATGGTCCAATAACGCAATACCCTACCAGGAAAAGTATCCAAAAGCCATACAAGAAAAAGGATCCCGTCCTCTAAGAGAAGATCAATGATATACAGGCTTACTATTTTGCCACATTCCTTTAACTGATTGATGATAGAACAACAGCAGTTACAGTATTATTTATGTACAGCATTTAAGTACAACTTCAAAAGGAGGAAGCCAAACAGGGGATAAAACAGCTTCTTTCTTCTTTCACAAAACACTGTCTTTGGAAATTGAACAAGAACTTTCAGATCCAAAATTGAAATGTTCAAACTCAAAGGAGTTTGCAGGACATACTCAGTATATTCCAAAATATTTTATTAGTGAACCCTTGCTTTTGTGAGTAACTGGAAGCAATAAAAATGTTTTGACAAATGTGAAATGCAAGTGCGTATTTTTATCATCAGATTTTAATTTTGGTTTTATTTTCAGAAGAAGGAGGATACATGCTGAGGCAATCAGAATTTAAAGGTCTGCCTATCTCCAATTCAAAAGCCTGCAGTAAGAGTATGTATCTTACATCCCATATACAGGGTAACTGAGTATTTCAAATTAGAAAAAGCTGTTCTAGTTTTCCATTGTGGGAAGAGATCACATCATGCATTTTAAATATGTACTGGAGAATGTTATTAAAAATACAAAAACTATGTTCTTAAAAAGTTGTAGTCAAATTCTTATCCAGGTCACTAAAAAGAACACCACCGTTACAGTCTATACTTCTCAAGCCACAGTAACGGGATAGCAGCCATTTACAGTAAAATCTGGTGTGACATTTACCTGTACAACACTACTAATTACAGAATCATTTCAACAACAAATACTTGGTTAAACTCTGCTTCCTCATCAGTGCAAGCAATATAAGATGAAACTGATCCTTCAGAAAGTCCACGCTTCTTTTTTAGAGTCTATTTTTATTTTCTGGTAACTGAACATCTTTTCCTACAGAACAGTTCTCCAGAACTATTGTTTTGCAAACAGAAAATCCCATAGCCAACATTAGAAGCAAAAGGGAAGATTCAAACCCAGAGCACCAAGGCAATCCATCGTTCCCTTTAAATTGTCCTTAGCTAGCCCTATTTTACTATTCAGTGCCAAAGTCTTCTAACAATGACCTTACAGAGCACACAAGCTGCATCACTTAGGAACAGCAAGGGAAGTTAAAAGACCGGCCATATCACACCCTTCAGAAAAAAGCCAGGGAGGAGAAACCAAGACACAGACGAATATAAGCTCCACGGTAGATATAATATCAAGTAACACACTCAGTTAGCCCCTAGACACTGACCAAGAAGTCTCCAGTTTTAAAGAGAGGATCCTCCCGCAATGCTCCTTCACCACAAGGTCTCTGAAGAGCCAAGCTGCTATTAATAAAAGCACTACATAGGTGAAGGGCAGCACCTCATCTCCACTAGGAAAAACCCAAACAACCGAAAAACCCCAACAAAACACCACTACCTGCTTCTGAGAATATTCAGAGCCAGCCAATCAGTACTTATACAAGAAGCCAACTTAAGGCCTTCAAAGCATCTCGTACTTGAATCCAGCCACAAAACATCATGCCTCCATCAAAGGAAGTTGTGATGTGCAGAGCAAAGGGCAGGCATCTGAAATTCTCCTGTATGAGACCTCAAACATTACCTGTAATTGAGTCCTCTACTCTCATAAGAATGAGAAAAGATCCAGCCCCAGCTTTCCTCCAGAACTAAGAAAAAACCCAGGGTACAGCAGTGTAGAAGGCAAGAAGGTGAAGAGAATTACTTGAGAAGGGAAACAGGATTTGAGTTTTGTTTTGTTGGGGTTTGACGTTTTACCCATCAAGTCCATAGATTTCCTCTGATTGGTTCTACTTTCAAGGTAGTACGTCAGGTGTAAGGAACTACATAAAGAATATAAAATGGAGAAACCAAGCCATGAGCTGTAAACTGAAATTAGAGAATGCTGTTCAGCGTCACTGTCAGCAATGCCTACACAGCTTGCCGGGCAGGGAGCAGCATTTACAGAGTCGCTGTAACGCGGTGGTTGCACAGGGCCACTGAACCATCAGACACTACTCCAATGGAAACAAACTTTTTCTTCCCCCCAAGTCGGTTAAAATAAACAAGCGTGTATTCTGGCTGAGCTGTCCCACCTGCATTACATGCAAGTCTATGATCCCGTACCACGCACAGAACATTCGCGTTTCACTAGCCAAACAGAATGGCTATTTTTGGATTACCCAAGAGTAATTAATCAATATTCTGTTGACAGGGCCTTCACTTAGCCTGCAAATCTTTACAAAGTACTCAAAGACAAGGTGAAGTCTATGGAGGAAATAAGTCACTTGTAAAATTACCTTCACAGAAAAGTTGATATCACAAACTTTTTAATTAAGAATTTAAGACTTGCTAAAAGTAAAAAATACTTACTGTATCATTAATATGTTCTTTCCTGTATAATATCACAAAACTGACAACTTCGACCATGTAAATTTATCACATCAACAGCAAAAATATTTGAGAATTTGAAACAGAACACAGAACTTCACCTATTTAGTAAATTCCTACAGTGAATCTTCTGATATTGAAAAACTAAATCACGAGTTACCTCTAACTCCAATATGAGTCTTGAAGATTAGCAGAATGCAATCAACTATGACAACTGGGTAACTGCACGGTATCTTCTTTACCTATAAGAGAGTTAAATTTGGAGTCAAATTACACCAAAAATTATCCCACCGAGTGAATTAGAAAACCAGAGAAGTGAAATTGAACTGTGCTTAAATGAGAAATACATTTTTAAAATGGGAACACCCTCCAACTAGGAAGAGAAAAATACACAAGCATTTAACTTGCACTTTGATTTTAGCTCTTTTCAAAAAAATAGAAATGTGACAGTTTATTGTAAATCCAACACTCAAAGTCAAGAGGAGGCTTTTCTTTCAATTTAGAAGGCCAGAAATGACCCCTTCCGATGCAGTTTGACTTCTCGCATGACACAATCACACCATCCCACGTACCCTTTTCTTGCTCCCGTCCTCTTTCTTGTCTCCAGCCATTGTGTGAGTATACGATGAACAGCTTTCCAACACCGCTTTTCTTCGGTTAATTTTGCCTGCAATGAGGAAGAAAGCCCACCTTCCCTCTTCTCGCTTCCCCCCCAACTTAACATCAGTTCCAGAATGAAACCGCCACTTGAATTAGTACATCTTTCTCCGGAAAGCATTCAGTCTTGCTTTTAAAATATCTAATGGCAAATACACTATACACTACAACCCTCGGTAAAATCATGTTCACACTACTGACATTTAAACACGGTAAACTCAAATGTAGAAAACTTGTCCTCTTTCAATAATTACAGTATCGCTGTATACTACAGACATAACTATTAAAGAGGTAAGCCATTTAGATCCTTTTCCTGCCACTGAATCCTTTCATAGCCACTATTATCTGCTCTCACCCACGTTACAGGTACATCTATTACCATTTTGTTTTGTTCCCTCCCTTTTTAATCCTTCAATAGATCAATTTTTTGTACTGAAACGTACTTCCCAGTTCTTGTAACTTTTTAAGTTCTTTTGGGTTATTTCTGTCAACTTTCTAAAGTTTAATGCCAGAAGAGAACACAGAATTCAAAAAGGAATCCCATAAGCACAAACTACAGAAAGATTTCAACACCTTGTCATATATTTTAGATGTTGTTTATATACCTAGTTTGATTTTTTTGAACAATGACTTAAAGAGAACTTAGGCAAGTAATTATTAATCACAACCCATATTAGCTCCTTTCAATGTCTGCACTTCCCAGAACACTTTCCCATTCTCCACCTATGACCTGCGTTCTTCATCCTTAAATGTATGACTCAGGAGCTGGCCACATGAAAAATGCGTATTTTGCCTATATCCACACTCACTAAATGATTCAGATCCTACTGAATACAATAAGCAATACAAGTATTCTTCAGGTTACTCGCTCTAAATGAGAGCTGTTCAGTGCTGTCACGGAAACCCCATTAACAGACATCAACAAGTCAGACTGGCTTCAGAGAGCTGCCTTTGTTTGCTCCTACTTTTCGAGTTCTATCAAAAAGTGGTAATAAAATCAGAGACTTAGTATGAATTGACCGCAATTGCTGGAGACTTACCAAATCACAAGTGGAACAAAAGGTCTATTTCCAAAGGAATGAAACCTGGCAGTCTATTCCACCTGGCCCTGGCTGGTAAGAAGTTTGAACTCTCCCTCTTCTCCACTTTCAACATGTGTGCACACAGAATATGTATGTTTTCGAAAGTCTTGTCTAGACCATTCCAAAAGACATTTTTTCCAATGCAAGCTCACCTGCCACGGGTACAAACTGTCAATATCAGCTTTGAGATCCATAACCTCTGAAAACGCAGAAGGAAGGTCATATTCTAAGCCCAATGGGAATCAAACGCAGCAGAACACTGCAATTTAAGCAAAAGAAAGCAGCTCCTCTTCCCATCACAGAGGTTAGCACCAAACAGAACCCAGCATGGCAAGCAGAAATGGAAACTTGTTGGAAGGCAGGAGAGTAGCAGCTGAAGCAGAACGCTTCGGCTGAATATCCTTCCGGGGCCGCTCCTGCGTAACCCAGGATGCCACGAAACAGGTTCTGAACTGGGTCTGTTCTATAACCGGTTGGCTCTGTAGCTTAGGGACTGAATTCATCTGCTCTTTGAAACGTAAAAATAGGATGCAGCTTTATTTTTCAGATAGTGTCTGTTAAAAAAGTACTTTGCCATTCCAAAGTCTCCAGGCCTGGAGATGCAAGTTTATGAGAAGTTGCTGAAGGCAAAGTTTTGCAGAACTATGTGCTCGCTGCATTTCACTCTGGAAGCACCCATGCTAGCAGGCAGGAAAATGAGGCAGTAAGACTAACCAAAACACTGTATGTAAATGAAAAAGCTACAAATTACATGCTTCTAATTAAAAATGGGTCTTAGGCAGCTTATACAAGAAGACAATACATCCTAATTGAACTGTTTGCTGGTCGTTACTGGTATCAAAGCACCTTAACCTAAGTTTACTCCCTAGCTGGCTATTAGTTGTTCCCTGGCAGGGATTTATTTCAGAAGCTGTTTCTGGAAAGCATAATCATTAAGGTGACAAATCCTCAAATCAACTCCCTCCATGTCAATCAGCAATCATTCATCCAGCAACCTCCTTTCAGTCCATTCTAGCCATATACACGCATGCACAACACTATGAACATCAAAAGGGATTAACTTCAACTCAGGGGGATCTTCACCTGTGGAAAAGGGCTGCACTAAAAATGGTACCACAGCGTTAACAGCTCTTTTGAGAGAATTCAGACTTCACAGTACTGTAATCAAAGTCTTACAAAAGAACACTAATAGGAAGAGAACTTTGGACTTAAATTTATACATAACATCTCAACTTTTTTAAAGACCCCACTGCATAGCGTTCACGCACAGGCCAGGTCATCACATCTTGAAAGGTCGACCATTTTTTTAAAATAGCAGATCAAGAACATACAATAGGATTCAACACCGATTTTTTTTTCTAATCCTGAAGAGAAAGGAAACTGGGAACATACACGATTCCTCCATTTCATCCCCTACCTAATTATCGATAAACAGCTTCAGTGCAGGGTCCTGGTTAGCTCCTTTGCCTGCAGTTGCTCACCCACAGCTGAAAGAAAGAAACAGCCCAAGATGCAAACAGATGAAGTCATCAGGATGAGGAGCGGTGCTCTAGGAGGAAAAACATTTTGAAAAATCCCCTCTCCTCGCGCAGGATGCATACGGCGGCTGCGGGAGAGTAACCGACCGAAATCAGGACAGATTCTCGGGGAAAACCCCCCTCTCCCTCTCGCCTCGCACTCTCGGACCAGGCAGCGGGACACCCGGGAGCGCAGCAGATGCGGGGACGGCCGCCACCGCGGCAGCACGCCCAGCCCCGGCCGGGCCGCCCTGACCTGCCGGGCCGCCCTGACCTGCCGGCCCCCGCCGGGGCGCGGCGGCGGATGGACGGCGGCTGTGGGCACTGCCCGCGGCGGCAGCCCCGCCGGGGAGCTCCGGGACCGAGCGGGGAGGAGCGGCTCCGCACGGCTCGCCTCGCTGGGACCCGCGCCCAAACCGCCGGGGAATGGGGGGAGGGAGGGAGCGAGGGAGCAGCCAGCCCCCCCCAGAGACTCCCGCCCGCCCCAGGAGAAGGGAAACGGCCCCACCGCGCCCAGGGGCTGCGGCAGGGAGGGGACCTCCCCCGCCGCGCCGCCGCTCCGCACACGCTTCCTCGGGGCCGCTGCCGCCCCCCGCCGGCCCCGCCCCTCCTGCCGCCGGCCCCGGCTCTGACAGGCCCCGACCGACCGACCGACCTCCCGCCCGGCAGCCGCTCGGGGCCGGGAGGGAGGGGGCAGCTCTGCCCGCAGGAC
>JASVER010000044.1:8293990-8320906 GCA_030449065.1 Oceanodroma leucorhoa | reverse complement strand
TCAAGATGAACCGCTCCATGATCTTCCCCGGCACCGAGGTCAGGCTGACAGGCCTGTAGTTCCCCGGATCCTCCTTCCGGCCCTTCTTGTAGATGGGCGTCACATTTTTTGTTGTCCCTGACGACAGTGGCCAGATTGAGTTCCATCTGTGCTTTTGCCTTCCTAATTCCCTCTCTGCAGGACCTGACGAKATCCCTGTACTCTTCCTGAGTCACCCGCCCTTCCTTCCAACAGCGATAGACTCTCCTTTTTTCCTTGAGTCCCAGCAAAAGCTCCTTGTTCAGCCAGGCCGGTCGTCTTCCCCGCCAGCTCCTCTTACKGCACAGGGGGACAGCCCGCTCCTGCGCCTTTAAGACTTCCTCCCTGAAGAACGTCCAGCCTTCCTGGGCCCCTTTGCCCTTCAGGACCGCTTCCCAAGGGACTCTCTGAACCAGCGTCCTGAACAGGCCAAAGTCTGCCCTCCGGAGATCCATGGTAGCAGTCTTACTGACCCCTCTCCTTACTTCCCCGAGAATCGAAAATTCTATCATGTCGTGGTCACTGAGCCCCAGACGGCCTCCGACCACGACATCTCCCACCAGTCCTTCTCTTGGTAAACAGCAGGTCGAGCGAGGCACCTCCCCTGGTAGGCTCACTCACCAGCTGCGTCAGGAAGTTGTCTTCCACACACTCCAGGAACCTCCTCGACTGTTTCCTCTCTGCCGTGTTGTATTTCCAGCAGACATCAGGCAAGTTGAAGTCCCCCACGAGGACAAGGGCTAGCGATCGCGAGACTTCCGCCAGCTGCTTGTAGAACGCCAGGAGTTCTGGGGAAAAGCAGCCTCCCTCCTTCGGTGTCTGAGTGTGCTGTGCATATCCCAGCTGCGCTGGCTTCTAGCTGTGGTAACACCCCATGGGGGTGACTCTCTGCCCAACGGGCTCACTGGCACATCCCCTTGTATTGCTACCAATCCCCACAGTGTGACCTTGTCGTCCAGTATCCCTCAGTACATCCCCTTGCCCAGGCACTGCTTCGCCTACCAGAGGACAGAAATGGGGCTGAACTGGTGGGCCATCAGCCCTCCTTAATGATGGTGGTCTTTGGCTGCACTCCCTGCTCACTATGTGCAGTGAGGCTTGAGCAATACTACAAGTCTTGCCCAGGAATAAAGTTCTACCCGATTCCTGCCCAGCTGGGGAAGGCAGGCACTGCGCTCAGAGGTCTTCACCTTTAACAGAGCAGCCAGACTTTGTGCTTAAATACCAGGGCAATAGCTCAAACAGAGGTCGTTTCACAACAACAAGTAGGGTTAATACATTACAAGGCTCATTAGCTTGATAACATAAATGGAGGGAAGAGAACAACATCCTGTCTTGTTGCTTGATAGACAAGGACGAAAGTCCTGCTGTCCGGGATGGACAGCATGTGGAAGTCTCCGTGGTCTCTGCTCTTCTCATTCTCTTTGGTATATTTGGTATATTGCACCATGTACCTTAATACAGCATAGCAATACTTTATAATGAGAGCTCCTTCATGGCTAGAGAAACCTAGCCATGAACGGCCTCTAGCTGGAGCCAGAGATTCATGTATTCCACTATGGTCCTGAAGAAGCATAAGAAGTGAATCGCTAAAGATATTCTTGCCCTCTTCAAAACATCAATCTTCTATTGTCTATAGTTGTTCCCTAGTCTTGTTAAAGCAACATGATCTAGGGAAGAGAGAGAAACAGCCATTTCCAAATGTTTGGCTACCCCAAATCACACCTACTGTGGAACAAAGGATGGGAGTTGCCCATAAAATACTTGCTGAGTTTTTTTCCTCCTCTCTAGCAGCTGTTTCTTTTGTATGGTGATCCTTTCTCTTGGTGATGCAAAATGCAAGAAAACAAGTAGAGCCATCAATCAGACTACAAGTTAGGTCACTGCAAAGATCAGGGGTTAATCCATTAATCCATGGCAAAGAACAGGGTAGAGTGAAACATGCCTGTGTGGAGCATGGAGCGCTGTAACAGGCCACAGCAGCAGTGGCATGAAAGATCTGCCTGCCCCAGCACAAGGAAGGAGTAAAGCATACACATGCACTGCCAGAGGCTTTTGATCGTCACTGAGCCAGTGTGAGGTGCAGTTGGCAGCTCCCAAGGACAAACTTGAACCAGACCGTGGTCTCCAGACTTTGGCAGGGTGGCAAAGCTGAATCCTGGCCTGAGTGCAACCACTGTGGCTCGAACTCCTCTCTGTGCAAGCACGATACAGCACTACCCCTCATGGTACTATAATGAGTTGTCCACAGCACCTGCTGCCTGTGGGCACTGGCATCTCCTCAGGGTTAAGTTCTGGCCAACGCACCCCCTCAGAGGAGAATACGCCTTTGTATTTCTTCAGGAGACTACTGAAACCAGTGGCTGATGACACTGCTGAAGCTTTCCCAATGAGTTTGGCAAACTGTGGGTGAGAGCTAGAGGCATAATGGGGAGCAGGTTTTGACCAAAGTAGTGTTTTGTAGAGTCATTTCATAAAGTCATTAGTAGCAGCTTCACTCTGATTCTAGAGCTTATGCAGCTCCTTGTCCATGCGCTCTCCTCATCTTGATTTCTACCCTTGCCCTTGGGACAGAAGAATAGGCTTTGGTGGGGTCAGAGATAGCAGGAAAGTCTCATGCCAGGGGGCAGTGGATTGGTTTATTTCTGCGAGGGCTAGACCTTCCTCCAGAAAAGGCTGTGATCCCTGTAGTCCCTTATTCACATGCTTTGACTGCTCCAAGTTGAGTTACAAGCTGCAAGAGATGTTTGGCAAGCTGAAGGCAGATCACAGAAAGCACAGATCTAAAAACAGGGTGAGCGATTGAATGGATAAAGTCTCTTAGCCACATCAATCACAGCCTGTGTCTGCCAAGCAGATTAAAATGTCATGTGCACAAAATGCTGGTAGGGAACGGTGGAAAAGTTGCTATTTCCAAACAACATGCTTCCTGGAATCATGCACGTTTCGTGTAACAATTAATGGAAACTGCTGTGCAAGTGTTATGACCCTGTATTTTTTCAATATTGTTTATCATACAATAGAGTTATTGCAATATTATTATTGTGTATTTTTATGTATTATTAAAATTATTAAATATTATTTCAATATTTCTTACATAGGGTAAGGCTTTGACAAGCTGGTCATGGGAGCAGAGGAAGACAGAGACAGCCAGGCGTGAAGGAGACTTGATTTGCTGAAGTCCCTTTTGATTTCCATCCTGCCATCCCGCTACAGCCCTCCAAATTATTGGCAGGATGAATCTGGGGCAGGATATAGCCCAGATGCTGGCAGCTGTGAGTTGACTCCAGCCATACAGATGAGTCTTCCAGACAGGCTAGGACATGGCTCTGGGAACAGTGCTGGCAGCTAACCCGCTGGCAATATGCCACAGCTCAGTTACCCTATTGCACAACCCTGCCTGCTTTCAGGTTAAAGCTGGGGGGGGGGGTCAGCTTTTCTCCCAGCTCCTGAGCACAAGTTGGGGAGAGAGAATTGGTGTTACCCATTAAAACCCTTAAAATCACACACCATAACAGAGGAAAGAGAGGGGCAGAGGCACCTTCTTGAGACTGACCTAGGCAGGACCGAGAGCGGAAAAGTCACATCCAAGTCTCCAACACTGAAAATGCCACAGGTCTTATTGTCCAAAAAAATCCAAACAAAAACCAAAAACCAAAACCAACAAACATTAACAAATGTTTGCAATTTCTGACATCTATGGCTGTGAGAAGCTGCTGTGCACTGCTGATGGCCTCTTCCCTGCACACTCCTCTTCCTCGCACAMTCCTCTTCCTCGCTTGGCTCAGGGGTCTGCGAAAGCCGGGGAGGAATTCACCTGTGTCCTCCCTGCCAGGCGGGCAGGAGGCTGAAGCAGTGCCGGAGACCGCYTGGGGAAAGGGCGCTGGACCTGCAGCAGCACAGGTAATGCTCATTCTGGCCTCGCTCTGCCACAGGGGAGTCGGGTTTCTCCGTAATGAGGACCTTTGGCTCCATAATATATATTTTGTCATCCTGTCATTAGCAGTGGCTTCTCTTCAGCAGTGGAACAAATGAAACACTTGGGCCTGGAGGATGTTTTTTTTTTTTTGCTCAGTCCCTGATAAATAATGTCCCTACCATGTCTTCTGCTTCCGCCGCTATAGGTCTGAGCTGGTCCTGCAGCACATGGTGAACTTTGCTATTGCTCTGATGTGTCTAAATACCCACAGTTGCTAATACGGAGGGGTGTCCCTGGGGCTTCTTGGATCACCCAGAACCCATCCCCCAGGTTACCCTCACCTGGAGAAAATGGACATGTTGAGAGCAGAGAGAGGGTGTAGAGGGCACATTATACAGCAGGGTGGGTGTGAGGATCTTATACAGTCACTTCTCACAGGCACGATGGCTAATTTTGGCAGTGGTGCTGCCAAATCTGCTGTGGTTCATGGCGGCTGCTGCTGCTGGCACTGCTCTGGTCCACGCTCCAACTGCTGCAAATGGGAAAGCTCCTGTGGGTTTATTTAGGCTCCTGTCTGTGCTGAGACACCAGGTGAGACAAAACACTCTTAGGGTGCCCCGTGCTGTTAGCAGGAGAGCTGGTGAAAGTCAGGTACCCCACGTATGAGCCAACCTTCCCCTATAAGGCTCCAGACATACAAAGGCAGAAAGCTGTAGCCTAAGCTGTGTTGCATTAGCGGCTTGTTGAGCTTGCCTGTCCTCTCTCATCATCTGTCATGCCAATGCAAATCTGACGTGCTTTGATAGGGAATTCAGGGTTTGCCCAAAAGTGGAGTCTTGCTTAATGCAAAAACCAAGGAAGGGATCTCCTCTCCCTTSTGCTGGCGGTTGGCAGTCCCATGGAGGCAACAGAGCAAGTGGGGATTTCTTGGGTGCAGGGACCCCATCTGCAAAGTCTGGCCTTGCAGGTTAGCAAAATTCATACTGACATCCTGGGGCATTCCAGCACTTACTCCAAACCCTAAAATTTTGTACAAGGMAAATTCAGATTTTTCCTTCTGCTTTTATAGTGATGGATTCCCTCATTTCATGTATTTAGTAGAAAGGTTCTCCTCACATGGAAACACTTTTTGGCAGCCTGACTCTCTTCCCCTCCCCCACCCCATTTCACACTGGGTCATGGGAACTGTAGTCCAAGAGCATCACCTTCTCCTTCTTTGTGATGAGCTGGCTTCCCAGCCCAAACCTCCTCTCCCACTATACTCCAAAAGTCAGGCAGTTCCCATACCGCATCACACAATTTTAGCAGTGGGATGTTTATAGCCTTCCAAAGTGTCCTGCCCCTAAGAATGGGCTTGAGCTCTGGAAGGTGGCTCTTGTCGGTCAGATGCATCATGGGGGGGAAATACTGTCAGATGATCTTAAGCTCTTTTAAAACTGAAATGTGTCATGTTCAGTGGCATGTTCTGGTTTAGAGCTAAGTGACTGAAACGAAAGAGCTAAATGTGGCTTTCCCTAATGTAAATGGGAAATATTTTAGCAAAAGGAAGATTTTTTTTATTTTTTGAGAACTACGTCTTCCAGAGAGAACCCTTTTGATGGGATATCCCTGACTTAATTCCAGCTTGCTTTGATTTTTTCCCCTTTCTTCCCCCTTCTGTGCCATGCCGGCAGTGCAGCTGCCGACCTGCGAGGGAGGTTGCTGTGCACCGCCTGGTTTTCCTGGGGAAATCCTTCCCTGAGGATGGGGGGACCTTTGTAATGGCCCAGAGCATCAGCACCTGAGTTCAGCGTTCCGTTCTTACTCTGTAAAAAATCTAACCCCCGAGTGCCTGAAGCTCGTTCCCAGCCAGCCTGAGCTGGTGGCTTCAGAGGGTGGCTGCCCAGCTACGCCAGCCAGGAATTTGCTTCTCTGATTGCTGCATGTTTCTCCATGTCTGAGAGGCACGAGTCTTTCTAGACACATCGTTAAACCAGCTGTGGGTCGGACACAGACCCTACAGTATTTGCCACTAAGCAAACGCTAAGTGCAGGGTTGTAAGGTATTTGTCAGACATAAATTAGCTTTATTAAATCTGTGCTGTAAAAATACTAGTGGTTTTCTAACAAAATGTAATGTTCATTCCCCCAGACTCCACCCTCTAAATCAGGAGCTCCGGAGACCCAGAATCSCGACTTTCCCATTGCCTCCACATGCAGTGGTTTTGGCTGAACAAATGCAGCACTCTTCCCCACGGTGGTGAGATAGGAGCCCCCCCTCCTCATTTCAGCTAAATTCTCACTGCCAGACAGATTTTCAGCTCCCTCCTTTGGCCCAAAGCATCCACGTGTGTTTGTGTTTTGTGACTTTGAAGAGAATGTAAAAGGGCTTATTTTATTAACAGCCAATAGACACTTCAAAGCAAAAATGTGGTTGAGAAATCAATCATTCTGCACCTCCAAAGTGAGATTTATTATGGCTCCGAAACTAAGGCAGAAATGAATCAAAAGCTAAATGCATGAATCACTCTTTTAAAATAAAGTCAGGACTTCAATGACTATGGTATGTGTACTGGTAAAGTTAAATACAGGGCCATCTAATTTTCTTCATTTAAAGATATTGTTAAAGTAATGTGTTGGTCCTTAGCGTCTCAATGGCCCAGGGAAAGTGTTTCCCTTTAGCAGAAAAGGTCTTGTCCGATAATACTTTCCCAGATTACTGAAAAGATTTTGTTTCCCACTCTTCCTCCTTTTTTTTGTCTAAGATTTTTAGATTAACTTCCTCTGAGGAAATGCCTACTTTCTGTGTTTTCCAGGGCAAAGGTGGCCATTGTCTGGGCAAAATGGCTCTGATGGGAATCCGAATGCAGGGACAGGGCATTAATATTTGCTGAGCTGGGTTATAAGTGGGATGGAGTTTCACCTAAGGGATTACATTCATAGACTCTTGGTGGATTTTTTTTCCACAATTCCTCCCAATGCACAATTTGCCAGCAGGAAAATGTGGCCAGCTCCAGCCGCGCATCAAGGGTGCACTTTTAAATAACCATTGCCACCAGTTGCTGCTCTGGGAGCTGGTTCCCAGTAGCTCCTGGGAAGAGGATGAGATGCTCTCTGCCTGCTCCCATGCCTGCAGCCTCCGTGATCAGAAGCTGCTGGCAAACGGAGCCCATTTGGCAGGTGAGACTGTCACCAGAGGAACCTCCACAATAACCCTGCCGTGTTTTCGCAGCCCATCTGCTTGCTTCAGGGCCTGGTTGAGCAAGGATGCCGCTTTCCCAGCTGTGTGGCCGTGCAGTCTGCATTGTCCTCAGTCCCCTTCAGCTCCTTCTAGGTTATTGTCACTGCATTATAACTCTGTTTCTACTGATGCGTACGTTCTGTTTTTTCCTCAAACTCTATAGCACCAAAAATCTCTGTAGGCAGAACAGCTTTGTCTTTTTGCTAAATTATTTRTACACAAGATACACTTTTCCCCGAGGGTTGGAAAGGCACAGCTTCCCATAATAAACACTTGTCTCATGCACTAAAGTGTCTTGGAATGCTTTTATTTTTTGTCCTCCTTGGCTTTATTTTCAAAAGCACAAAATCTCTGACTAGAAATAAATGACAGCTTCGCAGTGCAGGGATAAAGCGCCTGGACAAAAATGTTGCAGTGATATGAAAGGGAAATTCAAACGTCAACATCAGATCCTTAGACACCTTTGAAAGAGTTTCCTGTTTTTCTGATCCTTTAGGGCCAGGCGRTGAGTTCACGCAGAGCTTGCTCAGAGCTTACTTACACGAGTAGGCCAGCTCGCGGTGGGGACGGCATGTCTGCTAGCGGTGCCTCGCTGCTGCGGACAACCAGCAGAAACCCACCCAAAAGCAGGCTTCTTGCTTCAAGTCACGTGTCAAAAATGGGCAAGGGCTTCAAACACGCCAGCTTCCAGAAGATGGGGCTGCCCTTCCTCTCAGCATCACCCTGCCTGTTTCGGGGGACATTTGCAGGGCACAGGGTTGCTCACTCATCACTCTCAGTGAAAGACTTTGGTTGAAAGACAGAGCTTGTTTTCACGTGATGGTCCTTCCCTAGKCCGCAAAGTACTGTGGTGTGTTTGCATGTGGTGCTGCTTTGGAGCTGGGCTGAGCAAAGATGGTGGTGTCAGCCCAAAGAGAGATTAAGTGATTGTTGAGGAATTTCTTTATCACCATCCTGTGTAAATAGAGATTAGAGACAGAACAGTAAGTTTTTCTTACAGCTGCGAGCCGCTTCTGCAAACAGGAGGGAATACAGTGCTAGGCAGTATTACATAGCCAGCTTCGAGTGTTGTTGCAAAATGGGAGGATGTGGACTCATCGTAGCATCCAGGTAAAGTGAGAACGGCAGTGCTGCTCTGCCTGCAGTGCATTCCTCCATTGGCAATGCCTTGTGGACCAGCAAAGCACCAAGCCCACATAGCTGGGTTTGTGTTAGTCCCAGCTGAGCCTCACCCCAGCAGTGACGTGCTCCTTGCAGGGCAGTGTTTGTTCCCCAGGTGAAGGTCCCTGTAGGCAGTGGAGTTGCAGGAGCCCTGAGGAGGTCCCTGATATACAGATGAGATGAAGCAGGAGCTGAAGTTGTGCTTGAAGTTCAGTGTTTGAAGTGTCAGTTCTGATTGCTTTGTGCGATAAATTGCTTTTGAGGGGATGGCTAATTCTGTGCACCAGGCCTTGAATTCTGATCAGAAGAGGTGAGGTGTGCATGATATAGGAGAGTCTATAGTGTAACTTCCTATATTTTGGTGGCTGCCTTCTTCCTTGCAAGCAGGCCTTGAAAAGCATACACAGCAGAGTAAAAATAAAATAGTATTCATCACTGGTAATGAAAAACTACTCCTATCCCAAAAGAGAGAAGAGTAACATTTTCCACAGTTTGAGGTGCGGGCATTTGACAGAGCAGGTCCTGCTATGTGCTTGGATGGCACCCAGCCCATGTCTCATCGCTGTTTACTACGTAAATATTGATTTCCCAAYGGGAACAACTGTTGTACAGTACAGCCAGAGTTAAAGAACTGCTCTGAAAAAAAAAAACCAYACGCGTGCCTCACTTCTGCAGCATTCCTGAGACAAGGCTGTATTTTTATCATCTGCAAAACCAGCTACATCTGCTGTGCCGAGCTATAACTGGAATCCCGACTCCCTCATTATGACCTCTGTCAGAGAAGCGAGCCAACTTCTCTGGGGTATAATTTAAATTCTACCCAGTTCCATGGCTTTCCCGAGAAAAAGATAACACCCTGGTGCATGAAGTTGGATGAGAGACTAGCCCAGCTCAGCTGCTGTGAGAGGACCCGCTRTATGCTTAACTTAATCTCTCCTAAAAGTCACCCTGGGCCACAGGCGTCCATTGCTGCTATAGATGAACCCTGTTAAAAAGCATCTCCCACGTTTTCRCCTCTTCCTGCACACAGCAGCTTTGCAGTAATGAGCTTTCTCCCTCCACCTGCCTCCGGTGGGCTTGGGTTTGCTGCTCTCTTGGGTGCTGAGCAAAAGCTGCCCTCCTGCAGTGCTCAGACCACCCAAAGGGAGTGGGATCTCCTGCACAGCTCCCAGCCGCCTGCAAGTCTGCCAGAAATGCCTGGCTTCCTCCACCCCATCCGCCGGAGCTCTTGTGTTGCTGAGCTGCTCCCAAAACGCCTCGCAGGCCAGGGCTGGATGCCCTTGCTGTCACAGTTATCTGGGTTTATGCTCAACTGGCCCGAAAAGCTTCAAAATCCCCAAGAGGAGGGCAATCCCCCTGAGTCGGACTAAGCCCAAGTCCTCTGCGTGCTGAATAAGGGACACATCAATCCATGGTGGAAAAACTACAGCAACTCTCCGAGGGTCCCCTCTTACCACTCATCACGGGAGGTTGCTCTCCTGCCAGGGTGTCCTAACATCAAATACGTGAATAATATGCTCCTTTTGTAGCATATTTCTTTTAGGAAGATCATTTCTGCACCCTCTGACTTCAAAGGGAAACACCTGAAAACAGGGAAATAAGGCCAACGCCGGGCTTTGCTGGTCCAATGAGGACGGCTAGCAGGAGAAATGTTTCTCAGTTTCGTTGCATCTGTTAACGGGATTCAATTAAGCTGCCAGAAATGATAAGCATTTAGAGGGACATCAGCCATCACTCCTCACTACCAAACAAAATCTTTGTCATGTCAGCGGTCATAAATCACAGTGATTGTATTTGGGAAGTGTTATGCACTGTAACTCATCACCAGGGCTTAATTCAGCTTCCCTCAGGGCACCATTGTACCTGGTAGGCCAGAGTAAATGTCTTGCATTGTTGGTACACAAGAAAGGAGTATTTGGGAGGTATACCAATTATGTCTGTTTTCACTTAATAAAAAAAAAAAAAAAAAGATTCCTTCTAAAACAGATTGAAGGTTGCAAGTGGGAGGTTGGTCGAAAATCAAATTTTCCACTCCTAGGGAAAASTCAGGTTCTTTAAACACTTGGTTTGATACCAAATCAGGGCAAGAAAAGGGAAAATATTCTTATTTTTCACAGAACACTATTTGTCACAAAGTTCTGGGCACGCTTAAACCTYTCAGCCCTGCTCAGTTTGCAGCATACGGGCTGTTCACTGCAATGCTGGTCCCAAGGGGATTTTGCCCCTGTTTTTCACCCAGGCTTAGGCAATCTCTCTCACAATGCACCCAAGTAAAAAGCAACTCAGATGGACACAGATTAACATCAAACTCACAGCCGCTAAAAGCCACTGGCCAAACTGAAATGGTGAAGCCTGGAATGACCAAACAGGGAAAAAAAAAGTTTTATTTTCAGGTTAAGATAAGGAATGGGAAAATGTCAGCAAAACTGGCACCATCCCATAGGATGTATCTGTTTGCAGCAACAGGCATTTCCCTCACAGATGCCTTTCAGCAGGAAGYCCTTGACCAGCTGTAGGAGAAAGGGAGCTCCAGCTAATGCCCAGCACAAATGTGCAAGCCTGGCGCTCCACTGTTTCAAGTCATCCTTGATGTCTACATTGCAGAGCCCAACAGGCTCCGCTTGGGACTCACGACAGCATCGTAAGCGATGATGGATACATAGAGACCAAAGGGGCATCTCCTTCCACYCAGGGTGCCTAGAGATTTAAGAGCAGAGACGAGTGGTGGATGGAGATGGACAGACAGAAAAGCACAAGGACACAGAAGAGTCTGCTCTCYGTCAGGGTACAGCCTCCACGCCTTGGGTGCTGCAACCAGCTGTGATCTCTGCAGCCATCACTGCAGATGATCCATGGGCAGGTCTCAAAGAGGGTGATGAGACGTTAACGGAAAGCGTGAGGGGAAGCACAGGAGAAAGCAGGAAGGCGGTGGAATGAAAGTGGAGCAAGACGATTACCATTGACCAAATCCATGCTCGGCCAGGAGACCATCTGCTGGGCCATGGAGATGAAGCAAGAAGCTATGGTGTGCTGGGGAGAGCTGAGCTGGCAGAGAGCTGCAGAGAGATGAGGTAGGTGAGTAAAGTGGTGGGGTAGGAAACACCATCTCCTCATGCAGCATTTGAGAAGATGCACTCATGCTGAGGACGATGCAGGCCTGGGTGGGGGCTTTGCTGCATGCATGGATTGGCAAACAGATGCTGCGAGGAGGGAAGCGGGTGCCTTGGTCCGAGCTGGGGAAGTCTCGCCAAGGACTCTGGTGTGGCGAGCCTCAGATTTCCTCAACATCCTCCTGGTGGGGGTTGTCCACCACCTCTTGAATTTCCCGAATTGCCAGACACTTTTCAAACCTCTGTCTGGGGAGGCCAAGCTATGACCCACTCACTGGTACTTTTTTTTTTCCCCTAGCCTCCTAAGGGCCTGGTTGCAAATTGCTTCCTGAAATCAGGCTCCTTCCTTGCACACTGGCAAGCCAAAACAGTCACCCCAAGCTGAYAGAGGCTCTGGAAAATGTTGGTTCACGCTTGGCTCTTTCAGCGCCCTGCACCAGGCGCAGGAGGCGTTTTGGTCCTTGTGCTTCATTTCAACGCTGTCAATATTTACCTTTTCTTTCCTTAATGAGAAGGGATTCGGGGAGGTAGGAGGGACAGGAAAGGAGGTTTGTTCTTTGCTCTTGCTTTTTGAGCTGAGCATAGGAAAGAGACACTCGGGGCTCAGCCGGCTGGTGGTTATTTTCTCCTTCATCCCTCTGCCGAGGCATTTCGCTCACCTCGGTGCTCCCATTCCAGCAACCAGTTTGGGAAATGCAGCGCCGGCTTTTCCTCACCAGCAGACAAGTGCATGAAAAACTGGGTGGCCAACGTGCAAACCACGTTACCTTGGGGGACAGTTCACCTTGACATTGCTTGAAAATAAAAGTGCCAGGTCGGGAGGGTTTTGCTGCTTTCTGCACTGCGGGAAGGGGCTTTGCCACGAGGCAGAGGAAAGGCCATGTTGAAAATCAGCTGCTCTTTAGGGTTTTATTCCTCCTTAGTGCAGATCAAATAATGGGTGCCCAGCAATGGCAGTCTCAAAGCATCCTCTGCTAAGAGCAATGAGATCAGGCACCGAAATGACTGCTCCTACCTATACTGCCTATGTCCAGAGGTTTGATTTGGGTCTTTAGGAAGTGAGTGTTTTTCCAAATTCCTGTTTCTGGAGTCAGGCACTTGTGTTATAGGTTTTAACTTTTGCAGAAGGGGTTATTTCTGCTGCTACAGGTGCAGGGAAAAAAGCCAAGACATGTCCTGAAAGCACAAAACCCCAATGAAGAGAGCCAACTTCTGTTATTTTAAATAAAAAAATCTCATGATTTGGGGAAGCTTAATTTACAGTTTGTGAAGTCTGAGATTAACAGCACTGCATATCCACGAGACTTGAACAGCAGTAAGTGATTTCCCCTGCTTAGTTCAKTACAAAAAAGTAACAAGACCTAAAACAAAAAAAATCTTCGGCCTCCAGCCCACACAGGCTCAGTCTAAAGAGCAGGTCCCAGCGAGGCAGATGGGAAAGCCGGAGCATGCACCCAGCCTTGAGCCAGCGATTTCCAACCCGCCTCACCCGTTGTGCGTGCCGCAGCCAGAGCGTTGCAAAGTGCAGGATCAGGGTTTTCCGCAGGCGCTGGCCGCTGCCGGCAGCCCCGTGGCAGCGAGCGGCTCTGCTGCGTGCGCAGCTTTTCTGCGCCGTCCTTCAGTCCTGCTCCTAACAGAAGTGATGACTCAGGCTTAACGAAGGAGCACACCTTCGCCTGCCAGCAAGCTCCACGTCATCTTTGTTTTACCACCGCCGGTGATGCATCGCGCCTCAAGGCCTAACCAATAATCTCATTCTCTTATTTTGTAAACAGAAAATAAAAATAATTCGCTTGGAAGTCACCAATAGATTAACAACCTCCAGCTGCAACTTTGATGACTAATTCAGCCTACTCTAACCCGGCTGTGCCAAAGTTCTCATTTGTATAATTTGACATCTTCCTACAGGTTCTCTGTGAGGAGGATTAAGAGAAGATGGGTTTTCAGAGGGAGCTGAGGTTTGTTTGAGGTTTGTTTTGAAACTGCGCACTCAACAGGGTGTAAAGATTGCGCAGATCGCGTTGGGATAAACTGCTGCACACCTGTCCGAAACAAGAAATGGAAAGGGCTGATCTAGAAATCAGAGAGACTTTTTTGCAAAGCTGGAGGCCTGGTTTCAAAAAGCACTGAATTCAGCTCCATGCTCACAAAAATTGTCTCTAAGTTAAATACTTTTAAAATCTAAGTTGATTCCAGCCTGTTTTCAGCATGAAGGCATGTAAAAGCTTTTGTATCAGAAAAAGCAGGAAAAAAAATTGAAATGTGGATCTGTATTTCTCATGTCCCTCAGATTCTTTGTTTCTCTTCCAAGCTGATTTACTGTGTTACTGTGGATTTATTCAAACAAAAAGGGTCAGCACTTCAGGAGGAACAGATAGATCAGACAAAATGCCCAATCCAGCGCTGTCTACTTTCAGCATTAGTTCAGAGCAGCTTGCAGTGGGCATGGGTGAGTAGATCCTGGCTGAAGTTAAATCCACCGTGTGAGCTCAGGGTACCTTCCACCACTCCCCTCTGGATCACAGAAAGCCTATCTGTAATATCCAGGAAAATATGCCCTCTGCCTTTCCCACAGCTGAGCTCATATTTAAGATAAAGCTGTAAAGATACTTTTTGACCATGCAGAGTTTGTCTCTTTGCAAGGAGGGGAGAGAAGAGGCTGAGGAACAGCCCAGACACATGAACAAAGGGAACAATAGGAGCCATTCTGCAGGCAGAGGCTGCTGTGTTCTTGGACACATTCACATGGATAAAGGAGATCAAATAAGAGCCCCAAAGCTGCACAATGATATGAGAAAAATATTACAATGTTGTTCTGCAGGCTGGATTGTGCAGTGATTATACAGCAGTTTGTCCAACACAGCTCCCCAGGGCCAAAATGCAATCAGTAACCCTTCCCTTAGACTTCTGGCTTCTCTGCAGAGCCACAAGAGCATCTGATAATTGCCTGGCAGCCCCAGCCGTGGACAGCCTTGTGCAAAGACGTGGTAAGTTGAATGTCCGGTTTGTGCACTTTTCACAGAGAATGAGGCTGGGTCGGAGGCACAGCGCAGGGAGGGATGTCTATGTCCCTCCTCTGACACCGATCCACTCTTTGGTCTTGGGCAAGTCATCTAGTTGCAGTCTGGGTTCCCAGGAGCCGTGGCTGCAGGAGGCATAAGGGGGACCAGGACTCTCTTCGTGCTGCCGTGCAGTCTCCCTGGACATCTGCACTCAGGGAAGGTATGTCCTGATGACAAAGGGATGGGTACGGGAGAGAGGACCAGATGGAGCTGGGCTGGGTGGTGGCAGCTGGCTGTTGGGTAGCAGCGTCCAAGGTGGGATACAGATGGGTGGACCACAGGTGGGGAGAGGGATGGGGACTCCCCTCCTGTGGTTCAAAAGGAGGTACCAGCCAACTTGTCCCTTCTTGGCTGACTAGAGCTTCAGTTAGAGGCAGTGCTGGGACAGTACATTGCTGGCAGCTCCAGAAAGCTGGAGCTGGGCTTTTGAAGAGGAACAGTCCAGGAAATATTATCCAGAGCTTGCTTCCAGACAGCTCTGGTTGATATGGAGTACAGACAGCAAGCAAAGACAAACAAGCATGGTCTCTATTGTAGCTCTATTAGAGCTTYGTCCCTGTGCTCCCAGAGCAGCGGGCAGCATTGCTACACCAGCTCTGGGGCTGGCAGGCTGCCTCTGGGTTGGGCCGGGAACAGAGAGGTGCGTCTCCCAGATCCCCCGTTTCTCTGCCGGGGCATTTCCACGCAGCTACGAATTGCACCACTTCTGACGCGGGACATCTCGTAACTGCGCTGCCTGCCCTGCTCTCTCTCACCGCCTCTGAAGCCGAGTGTTTATACCAAACCCCAGAAACGTGGCAGTGCTTTGAGAGGCTTGAAAGATGGATGATGTTAAACATCTCTAAAAGGAGTCCTGGATGCAGAGACAATTTCTGAGCACATCCAAAGGAGCCTCTTCACCTCCGCTTCCCGCCAGCAGAATCTCTCAGGGCATCCATGTTTTAAACAGATGGATAGTAGCCCAGTAAAAACAACGGCAGTTTTTATATACAGCCTCCAGTCCAAGCCCTTCCAGGAGAGGCTGTTTCAAATAACAAAGAAATGCACATCAAATGAATCGCCTGTCTCCAGCTCTGCTTTTGCAGTTAGTGAGCTCAGGTGGGTGGTAGGACATTCCTGGAGCATCCTCCCCAGGGAGCATGTCAGGTGTCATGCGGGGCAGTGCTCAGCGCCAGAAGCAATGGGTACCAAGAGCCGATAGGGAGAGCGTGAGCCAAAAAACCAGCCAGCTTCATGTTCATTCCTTTAATCCAGACTTGGAGGTGTGCTAATAGCATGGTTGGCACCTCTGATTGCAAAGAGAGTYACTTAGAAAAGAATGGAGATAGTTGAGTACCCTGTGTCAGGAAAAGACCCTTGCATGCCAGAGAGGAGCTGGTCRTCTGGATGGTCAGGTTGTCAGCTCCTGGTTTTCATGCCGAGGTTATCAAGGACAGGGCAAAGGTGAATGGAGACTCATCTGCTGTCATTCCCCGCAGTCATCCTCTGCAGTGATGCCAAGTCAGAGGAAAATCTGGGCTGGGTAATTTTGCCAGCGTATGCAGCAGGACCTCCCGGGCAGCCCTTCCCGAGGGTGACTCAAACCAGCCCTCGTACCCAGGATTGGTACACGGGGCTGCCATGCATTTGCAGTGGCCCATGTGCCGTCTTTTCTGATGAGTGAGGCCAAAGCCAGGAGCCCATGCAATTGTCATTAAATCAGTAATTAGTGGAGTCTAATTTCTTTTCCAGGCCTTGCTTCAGGAGAGGTGGGTGAGAGTGCAAGCTTGTCCCAGCCGAAAGAGGGTTGGTGCCAGCCTGTGCTGAAGCGGATGGATGGCTGGAGGCAGACAGGTCATGGGAGCCCAAGAAAGAGCCGCTGGTGAGCTGCACCATGGGTGTTGGTTGTCCCTTGGCCAGGAGCAGCCCTGGCAGAGCCATCTGCCCAGCGCAGCAGGTTAAGGGACACAACAGCCCATTGCCTGTGCCAAAGCCCTAGGAAATGACCTTCCCTCGCTATTAGCATCTGGTGGGGCATCCATAACACATAGAGCTTCCTTGAGCCAAAGAGACCTCATTGGCAAAAGCACGTTTGGCCTGGGACGGCTCCTTCTACACAGGATCTTTGCTAGTGTAAGAAACGCAGCGTAAAATGTCCTCCGCTGAACTGATCTTACTGTCCCAGTGAAAGCTTTGAGTGTTCTCGACTTAGTGTAAATAAATAATGTAGAAAGAATAATACAGAGCTAATAAAGCTATTACCCGGAAAGATTGCAGCCTAATCTCCAGCACAATGAAGATAGTGAGTGTTGAATCATGCCTGAAGCATCCTAAGTAAGCGGCAGTGGTTTTGATAAAGGATAGGAGTGGATTTTTGATTTCAACGCTTGCCTGTGGATTTCTGGGGTGAGCTGTGTTGGTCCCTAAGCTGTGGGTCGACATTTCTCCTGGTGGCAGAGCTGGCTCAGCCTCCTGCACCCCCATCGCCTTCATCTTGGTCTGGCCTGGGGAACTGGCTGGCTTGGCCACACCAGCATGACCAAACGAGTGGCACATGGCCAGGGCGAGCACGTGGAGACAGGACAGGGATGGGGAGGAGAAGGGGACGAGGCGGCTTTTCAGCCCCCTTTTCAGCCTCTGCTGGACCCGCATGACAATAGCTGTGTGTCACCAAAGGGGATCAGCCTTCCCCATATAATTAATTTCCATGAGGAAGAAACTCCATCTGTGGCCCCGGGGCACGAGGGCTGCGACTGCAGCTTAGGAAGGACACTGGCCTTGGCTGATTAGCTGGAGTGAAGCGCACCTTTCCCTGGGGCTCCTGCGATGGCAAAGGGAGGGTGATCCTGTGGCCAGAGCAAATTCCTGCTTGCAAAATCCTTCGCCCTTGCAGAAAGGCAGGCGCAGTGCAAAGGAGTTGCGGGGGTCGGATTCAGCAGTGCTGCGAGCTTACGCCGTCACTGGCAAGCGGGAGAATGTGGCAGGAGGGGGCTRCTAAATGCACAGCTTTGCAGCAAGCCCCAGAAGCAAGCAGCCATCCCAAAATAAAACAAAACACCCCCGGACAAGTTGAGGATACACAAAGGAACTGACAGCCTCTGAATCTGGCCTCACATCAATGAGTCGTAACTTGAAAGCTTTATTTAGACTGCTAAGAAAAAAACAGCTGCAGAAAAATACTGATGACCTGCTCTAAAGGAGGATTTTGACAAGGAGAGAAGTGCTGGGCTCCTGCTGGAAGCGGAGCACCTATCTCCCCTAAATCCCCTTCAAAAATCCCAGCCTTATACTGGAGAGCACTGCAGAAGGGCAGGATTTCTATAAAAAATACTTCTGAAAAAAAAATGCTAGCAATTTAAAAGTAATAAAAACCTACCTTGAGGAGATGGGGAGAGCTCAGGGGAGTCATGAGCAAGGGATAGGAGTCAGGGAGTGAGTGCTGTGCTTGGCAAGCTTTTAGTTTTGGGCTCCCCCCGGTCAAGCTGAGCTTCTCACTGCTGGGTGGTGGCGACGCTGGCGAGCGCAGCCTGTGCACATGGACCTGTGCAATGTTGGAGAAAAATATTTGCAGCTGTCAAACAGACCAAGCTTGCTACGGTACCCAGAAGAGCTCTATCGCTGACTCCCTATCTGCACAGCGATAAAAAGTGGGGAGGAGGAGATAACTCCACGGCGAGATTCTTGCAAGCTCATAAATCACTGCAAGCCCGGGACTCGGGACTGATGAAATCACCGGGAACYCCGGTGGCCTGGTTTCCGCAGCGCTGCCTGCCCTGCCTCCACTAGCGACGGTATCATTGGAAGAAAAATGGAGCCAAGCTGTTGGGAGCGGGGTGGCTTTTTCTGAGCAACAGGGAAGCTGTTACAGCCCAAGGCTTTCTTAGGATGAAATGATTTAAGCACCTCTCCGGCATCCTGCTGATCTTTCGGAGGCGGGAAGCCCGATAGTTGGGACTCCTCGGGATGATAATTGTGGTGTATTTGCAGAATCAAAGGTTTCCCCTTGGAGCAGAGCCAGCAAGCTTTGGGAAGAAGAATGGATCCGATACAAAGGGTTTTTTTAAAAGCCCATTAAGTCGCCTAGGGGCTGAGCTCACGTTCCCACCGCCTCAGCAGTCGGAGCAAGGTTTCGTTCCCATCGTCTTAGCCCAAGTGGGAAAGTTCTTCTTCCCCCTTCCTCCCCTTCCCAGGTCTGCACAGGGAGGGGAATCGCCCTGGGGTCTGGGGGCAGACCCTGACTGCAGCCCCGGAGGGAACTGGGGGGCCGCCATCTCCCACCTCCTGCACTGCAAATGCCCGGCCAGCTGCGGGGAGACTGGAGCCAGGAGCCCAGGGCTGCTGCGATACCCCCGGCTGGGAGCTGCAGGAGACACGCGAGACTTGGCATGTATTTGAGCCCTGAAACCTGTAACCTATGCTCACCATTTGTGTTGTCCCTTATACATAAACCAGGCATCTGGGAGGTGTAAAAACGCTCCCAAGACCTGATCTCACCCCCAACTCGCCATGGGTCAAAACAGGGAGAGCCATGAACAGACCAGGCTTGCTGCAGGAGCTGGGGGCTCTTCTCCAAGACAAGTCCGTGTCCCAAATATAATCACTGGAGGGACTGAGGTGTTTCAGAGATGGTGGAAGAGGCTGAGCTATGCGCGCCCACCCACTCCTAGCCTTGGAAGATGCTTGAGACAGCCCTCTCCATCCCAGCACCCCTGGGCTGGCTCTGTCCTGTGCCTGAGACAGCATCCCACTCCTAGCGCAGCCATTCAGCTGCCCTGATTTGGCCCGAAACTTAAACAGCCTGATAGTCCCATCAGCATTTCTCTCCTTAAGGGTTTCTGGAGGCAACAACCAGCCCTAGGAGTCAGCTCTTACTCATGCCGCCCCCGTGGAAAATATAAGAATGGGGTTAGTAATCCAGCTGTGACTAAGGAGGTTGCAACTGGGGAGGTCCCCCTTGCTGTCGGTGTGACCATGATTTCCCTCTCTGACAGCTTGGCAACACCCTTGTGTCACCAGCGATTTAGGGCAGGGAGGGCATGGCTGGGGTCCATCCAGCTCGCCGGGGCAGGTGGTATAAGGGGAGGCTGCTGTCACCGCCGTGTCTCCTACCAACCCCAACCCTCCACCACACAGCAGAGCCGCTCACCCTTGCTCTCCCAGGGGCTCCTTCTGCGCCGGGGAGGTGGTGCTCTCCCAAGGCTGCAACGTGAGTTTGAGACCACCGAGCAGCACCAGCCATGGACAGCTTTTAGATCCTGAGGACATCAGTCCTGCCAGGATATCGGACAGAGCCTTGTGCTGTCCGATACACGCACAAAGTGTGTATTATTGCAAAGCGGAYGGAGGAGGTTTGTGTTCTTGGGCAATCAGGGAAAAGGCTGAGCAGAGGAAAGATAAAAGCTTTCTTGCAGCGTCCAACCCCATGCCCAGCCAGGAAAACTTTCCAGTAGGGCTATTCCGGTGGGTGCAGCCCGGAGCAGCCAGAGGTGGCTGCAATACCTCTCCTTCCCCATTGCAAACACTGCTCCCAGCACAGTGGCCCTGACGAGCTGATGAAGCCACAGCAGCACAGAGACCCTGGGGTGGAGCAGCATCAGGGTACCACGGAAAAGGGCATGCGAGCCTGCGAAAGTCCTCCCAGCAGAGAAACTGCAACCGGAAAGCAACCAGAAGCCCTCCAGGGAAAACCCATAAGCAAATATACCCAGCCCAGAGAGATGATGTCAGGGTGCTGATGTCACCCCAGGAGTGCCCMGGGATGGAGCAGGGAGGCTGGAGCAGTCCTGTGCTCGCTCCATCCACGCAGGACGCCTGCCCTGCRATCTCTTGACAGGGATGTGACAAGATCCGCTGCTCTGCTGACTGTAGCATCGTTGTTCAAGTCTTGTGTCAGATCTGTCCCGAACCCTGCTTATTAGAAAGAAATCCAGTGTGAGGACCTGAAAAAGCCACACTGATGCTTTGAAAGAGTGAGATGGTGTACGTCCAGTAACACAGCTGTCAGGGATGGGAGAAATTTTCCTGCCTGTACTGGTCGCTGAGTCTTCACATTCCAGCCCTGTGCTGGGAGGAACAAAACCTCTTAGCTCTGCACTTACTGGAGACAGGAGGCACAAACTTGAAGTCATCTGGAGTCAGGCACTGTAAAAATTTAATGATGCAGGACAAATCAGGGTGACCAAAATAGCGAGCAAGACAGAGACGGTCTTGTGATTTAATGCGCTCAGCCAGGACTTGGGGTATCTGGGAGCAGTTCCCAGGTCGACCACAGGCTCCACGTGTCACCTTGGCTGAGTCACTAGGGACAAATGCTGCCAAGAACTAGCTTAGGCATCTTGCAAAAGTAAGATAGGTGCTTAGAAGACTGAATCGTATCAAAAATCAGGAGGATTAAGATATTTCAAATGCAGCTAGGCCCTTGATGAGGGCTCCTAATTCCCATCGGATAAGCTCCTCTCCCTAACGGATGGCAGAGTTGGGCTTGGACCCACCTGGTGACCTGGGGGTTAACTGTTTTATGCTCCATTAAGAGGATGGAGGCTCAGCATGAGCCTAAGGCGACTTGGCACTTCCTTACTCTGTCTCTGCTACAGCTCTGGAGCAAAGGACGCTCTACCGATAAGGCAACAGCCTCACTTGGCTCCCTGGCCGTCACGGCGAGGTGGGTTTGTAGCCTGCTCCCACAAGCAATGGAGCCAGCAGCTGGCCAGGCCACTTCCACCTCCCCATTTGCATTTCCTGCAAAGCCTTAATCTGAGGTTTTAAATGGGATTTAAGTGACGCCCTGGCTTTTTGCTGGCCCCTCTGCAAAGGCAATAAATTCAACCCCTGCTAGATGTGAACAAATAAAAGCAGCTCTCCCTGTAGGCTGTGTATGCACGCATCCCTGTTAAACCCTTCTCTGACAGCCCGAGTAACAGCTGGTGTAAATCGGCAGCGGTCTCTGGGCTTGAGAGAGAGGCACTGATTTACACCCCTCTCCCACCSATTCTCTCCTCTTTCTCCTGCTTCACATCTTCCCTGGCCGCTAGCCCTCCCCTTACCTCTTTCCCTGCTCTCAGGAGTTAAATAACCCTGGATGTGAGGAAGATAATGGGGCACTGAACTTTCATCCGTTGAGAATTTGTCCTGTCTACCTTGAAACGGGGAGGGCGGGTGTGTCTGGTGCCTTCGATAGCAATTCAGTGCAAGAAAAGTCATCTCCAGCAATATGGGRGAGAAAAAAAGACGTGGGCAAAGTTACAGATGCCTAATCAGGAATGGCTTGTTTTCTAGCAGGGTTGAGGGGTCTAGGGGGGAAGAGATAGTGCCCTCGACCCACCCTGAGCAGCACATTTGGCCCCAGACCCAGCGCCTGATGCTGGCACAAGGCTGCGAGTGAAGCCTGGCACYGGCAGGAGGATCCGGGGAGGAGGATTCACCCTCGGCTTCACGAGCAGTCAGGAGCTGCGTGGCAGGAGCCTGCCGAAGACAGGCCAAGCACAAGCAAGATGATCCAAACCAGGGCCCGGCCACACGTGCAGCATCTCGCAGGAGACAGCCGGGAGGATGSATGGTGAGGGAAGCACGAGGCGCTTCTGGTGGCTGCAGAAAGCAGACGAGAGGGGAGGAAGGCAACCACAGGAGCCGCRGAGAGGCGCAGGGTGAAGGACCCTGGCCAAGGCACTGAGATTATTAACGGCTTCCTACACCCCCAGCACGCCTGCAAGTGCTTTATATCTCGCTGCCACTCATCCGAGTCATCTGTTCCCCGCAGGGCACGGCTGTTTGTGCAGGGGAAGCGGCCGGCAGAGGCTGCGCTCTCCCAGCATCTCCCAGCAAAGAGTGAGCTTGGACAGGGAAGGTCTGGAGGAAGACCTCAACTAAAGGCAGTAGCTGTTTGCAAGAAGTCTCACAATCTGCTCTCTAATTATTTTTTACATTTTACCCTTCTCTGAACACGTTGGAGAAGTCGGTTGCTTGGGCTAAATATCCTCGCCTCCACCAARGTACAACTCCCTTGCACGCCATAAAGCATTTATGTGCATGTGATTAAATGCCATTGAAGCGAATGGGAATTTGCTTACAAGCAAATTACAAATTCCTTACAAGCTTAAGGACTTTGCAGAATCAGGGCCTAAATCCACTGAGTCTCTGTTAACGCTCCCAGCCGACACAGGCACGGCTGAGTCCTGCCTTGGGAATGCATTTATTTTCCCTTTTGAGGCTATGAAACATTACGCCAAAGCTTTGCTTCCCCCTGCCAGCTGCCGGGAGCTGATGTGAATCCTGGGGTGAGATTGGGCTCGACGCTGTTAGAGATAATGCTGGCTTAGGGTGCGGTTTGTTTTCAAGCAGAACCTCCCAGCTCAGATACAGAGCCRCAAAAGATCCTCTACATACTCTAAAAGCCTCATATCAAAGAAAGAGCAAAAAGCATAACGCTGTCTTCTACCTTTGAGCTAAAGCCAGCCCTGATTGCAGTCGATGGAAATCTTCCCGTAAGCTCCAGTGGAGCAGGATGGTGGTAGCAGCTCAGAGTGTGGTTTTCTTCGTTTGGCGCAACTCTTCAGCTTAGACCAAAACAACAATTAAATAAAAGCTACGGCCCATTTTTGCTGCTGAGCAGATCATCTGTGCAACATGAAAGACTATAACATCAAGAAGAGAGGGCTTTTTTCTTCCAAAATCAATTTTATTTAATTTTTGTAAGGGGATGGGTTCCATATTCCATTACTCTCAGCTGAATCGAGTGTCCTTTTRAGTTTCACTGGAGCAGACACATAAAAACTTTCCCCCAGGGATAAGACAGTATTGATCTCACACGGATTGAGCTCAGAGAACATTTATAGGGTCTAGTGAGCAGCTAAYGATGAACAATACCAAGTATATTCTCACAGATTTAGAACAAGAAACCCATTTTCCTTCCTACCGCTCAGAGAAAGTCCTGGTTTAATTTTGCATCCAATGAACAAACCCTATCAAAAACCTGCTGTTACAAGGCATTATAGGGATTATTCTCCAGGCAGGCTTGGTACCCACGTTCTCCCCTTCTCAGGGCTGGATGCTTMTCTGTCTTACGGGGTGACTATTGCATGTGTCCCACTTAGCCAGAGAGGCTCTGGGCAGCCGGTTATTGGGCTTTCCCATCTGAATATAGGAGCTTAATTTAATAGGCRGCTGTTGGAGAAACAAGCAGGAAAGCAACACAATGGGACTTGATAAGCAGCCTCCAAACAAGCTCTGAGGAGGCAATTACAAGAAAATGGCTGAGCYGTTTTGATGAGGAAGATGCACTTCCAGATGCCAACCATTACGCAGCTGCTTGCCCAGGCTGGGAKCTTCTGGATCAAACCATCACTACATGGTTAATGACTGTCCTTGAGGAGCGGAGTGGGAAGGGGAGTCCTGGGAGGACATTTTGTGGAGGAAAAAAGATGAATGCAAGAACGTAAGAGAAGCTGTGCTGGGCCGGATGCAGGGACCATCCCACCCAGCATCCTCTCTCAGAGCCAATGGTGCATGATAAGCCAAGGGTATGAGAAGTGTACAGGGATATTTTCCCATAAACTCTCCAAGYCTTCAGCAGGCTGCAGCTCCGGGACTTCCTGAGCCCAAACCTTGTATAGAAATAGTGTATTGAATAGTCCTAGCCTAGCCAGTTGCCTAGGRGAAAAATGCTCCATATCTTTGATCATTAGTTCTTTGGTGAGAACAGAGACCAGAACTGCTCACAGTATTCAAGAAGAGAGCAAATCAGGAATTTGTACAATAGTTTTTCCTCTTTCCTCATTAACTCCTACTCATCTATTTGCTTTCTTGACCCCTGCTCAGCAATAAGTTGATGCTTTCATCAGATTTCTTGTTATAACCCAGGATCCTTTTCCTGTGGAGTGACTGTCAGTTCAGAGCCCGTCACTGTGTGCATGACGTTAGGAGTGCTTCCTCTGAGGCTCATCACTTACATTTATCTCCACTGAATTTCATGTCATTTTATCAGTGAGTGTCCTGAGGTCCTTCTGTGGTTTGCTGCCRTCAGCCTTCCCGAGCAGCTCGGTGTCACTAGCAACCATCACCACCCCCCCACTCATCCTCCACTTCCACATCATTGCTGAAGATGCTGAGCAGCACAGAACCCTGCACAGATCTCCACCAAACTCCCCTGGGCATCCCTCCGCTGTGGAGACTGACCATTCCTGTCTGGCCTTTGTGGTTTCTGTCTTTAAACCACTTAATTTTTCATGGCTCCTTGGTCTCCTCAAGAGCCTTTGATGAAGGATTTTGTCAGAGCCTTTAGGAAATCCATATCTGTTATATCCATTAGATCTCCATCATCCACCAAATCTTTGGCTCCATCCAAGGACTGCGGTAGATTTTCTGAGTTATAATTTCTCTCGCCAAAAGCTGTGCTGGCTCTTCCCCAGTACAGATATGCTTACCCTCATGTCCCACCACTTTCACAGCACCATCGTCGGGCTTACTGCTCCCAATAACCTGCCCTTGACACCTTTTATCCCMAAACTGCCTCTGTGATTGCCACCTCCCATTGCTCCAACACCAAGGTAACATTAAGAGAGCACCTGCACACTAGGATGAGTATGTTGCCGTTTGCACCTTGGGTCCCTGCAGTACCCCTGTGCAAAAAMCAGTTGGTTGTGGCAATTTGTAATTATTCCTTTTGCCAGCATGATCTGTGAGCCCTTTTTCTGCTACTTCAGCTTGAGATGAAGCCTCCAATGTGTCCCTCTGCAAAGAAGGGTCCCAGCATTGGGAATCTCCTAAGTTCCACCATGACCCAGACGGGATATCTCATGCATCACATCGCATTAGAACAGGAATTACAGTAATGCGTCTCTCGCTGTGGGCTGGCACGGACACAGAGACAGGTTCTGGGGAATCTCCAGCAGTCTGCATCTTCTCTTGCTTCTGGGGAATGGTTAAGTCCTTGGCAAGACAAGCATGTCTATAGAAAGGTGTCAACGGTTTCAGAAGGGGCTATTTCAGAGTATTAACTAGTTTCCAGGAAGGTGTAGGATGGATGTCCTGCTGAAAGATTCATTCTCAGGATGGCAGCTCAAGGGCTGGAGCTTGTTTGCCAAAGGCTAGGCTGTGAAGAGCAATTTAAAAAAGCTTAGAGGTGAAGTCAGCCCAGCAACAGGGAATTAGAATGACTTTGAAATTCACAACCAATAAAGTGAAATAGTTTTTTCCTTGGCAAGTCACACCCTGTAGAGCTCATTGCTACAGGAGACCAGAAGAAGTTAGGAAAAGGACTGGGCGTGGTGAGAAGAAGGAGAAGACCCATTTTATGAAAGTGTGGCTTTGTTGAGATAAATATACCTTCTTGCTTTAAAAACAAAAAAGTCTAGCTGACSTCTTAACTAATTTCTCTAATGGGCATAACCACCCCTGAGACTCTATTGCATTTTCCTCCAGGGATGGTATAGACCACTTGTTTGGAACATGGATTCTGGTACAAAGTGTGGGGTTTGGGTCTGAAASCGTATAGGATGGGTTGAAACTCTGTGGGTCCGACCCTGGTTTTATTTTGCAGATCAAGTCCTGTGACAGAGCTTAGATGGGCAGAGAAAGCCAGCATCAGCCCTGCAAGTGCTTAACCTGTCTAGCACTTGCATGGTCTCTATACATACACACATTTCTGTCTCTCTCCCTTGTGCAGAAGGCCACCTAGGAGTCTGGACGGCTGTGTGTAACCTATCCTGGGTCTCACGTTACATTTTGTTTCATGCTTTGCTATCAACTCCCCTAAGGATGCTCTTTCCTTACTTTCCTATCACTGGCCTTTCCTTTGTCTCTGTATCAATTTGTGCAGGCTCCATATGAAAAACAATCCCTGTAAATCCCTTCCAGCCTTTCAGACCTTCCTATAGGGTTGTTGCTGAGAAAAAAAAWTCATACAAGATATAAATAGCTTGACCCCTCATCCAGAAAAAAAATGTTTACTTAAGCTAAAACATTACACGCTATTAATTTGATCTGGAGTTTTGATTTGCACCAAAAGCAGTAACTGCTTCTGCATGAAGCCCACAGCCTTATCTCATGCAACGAGGTTATTCCAGTGCATGTGGAAATCCAGCCRCATATCAGATTGCTGCTCTGACTGACGTGAAATGGGAACCCCTGGAAAACTGATTTCTTCAGTCCGAGCTGACAAGCCCAGAACTGACAAGCCCAGAATGTCGTAGCTTGGGAGAACTTTTGTYAGGCAGCTGGGACGCTGATCCCGCCTGTCCGGGATCACCCATGTCGCCAGTCGGGTGAAACTTTTATCGCTCGCCTGGGTGGGGGCTGGACCCTTCCCTCCTCCAGGAGACGGCCTGGGGCTCCTCCGCCGCACAAGCGACGGCGGGAGCCCCGCACCGCGCCCGCCGCCCCCACGGCGCCGCCCCGCCTTCGACTACAACTCCCGGCGGCGGCGGCGGGAGGGGGCGTGGCGGCGGCGGCGGGG
>JASVER010000044.1:8183077-8293642 GCA_030449065.1 Oceanodroma leucorhoa | reverse complement strand
CGCGGGGGGCCGGGGCTTCTGCCCGCTCGGGGGTTGCCTTTCCCCCGCCGTGGGGGAGGTGGGGAGGGCGGGAGTCGAGCCCACGCCCCACCCTGGGGCGCTGCGTGGGGTTGTCCCCTCGGGTGGGCAGCGCCGGGGCTCCGCGGCGCCCACCGGCCCCCCCCCGCGCCTCTCCCCGGCATCCCGGGGCTGCAATCCGGCGGGGCTCGGCGTGCTCTCCGGCCCCGGTGTGGCCTGGGCGGGGTGGAGGGGAGGGGAGCGGGGCCCCGCCGCCGTGCCCGGGCGGTGCCCGCCCCTGTGGACGCCGGGCAGGGGGCGCCCACCCGCGGGCGTGGGATGCGGGATGCTGCTGCGCTGCCTTCTCCATGGCAACGCCTCCGAGGGCTGCTTCGTCCCCGGCTCCTGCTGGCACGGCGGCTCCCACCCCTGCGGCAGCTCCCAAACCGGGCTTGGGCCCCGCAGGATCGGGATGTGACCCCCTGCTTACCCGCAGAGCCCTGGGGATGGGGTTCCCTCAGCTGAGCAAAGCGGGTTTTGGGGGGTCTCTGCCCCCCCCACCCCCCATGCCTCCCCACCAGGCACAGCAGTTTGGGGCTGCCTAATCGCCTGTATGTGCAGAGCCACCAGCGCTGGTGTAAAACACCTTGCTGTGGGCGCACTCTGGTCCAGCCCAATGCTCTGATGTGGGAGCCGGGGTGGGAGTAGGATTTCGGTGTGTCTCGGTGTCAGGCTACGGCTGCGTCAGCGGTGGAGGACGAACGGGTTTGTGGCTTGGGCACCGGCCGGAGAGCCGCCAGACTGGGAGGTTAGGTCTGTCACTGGCTGCACTGGGCTGGAAATTCGGGGAGATTCAGGTCAGGGGGCCTGCATGGAGGAAGGATGATGCCCTTGCTGCATGTGAGCCTCGGGGGTTGGCACCCGCTGCCATTGGCGTGCCGTGGCTGCAGTTGGGTCCTGCCTGATCTTGACTCGCTTGGCACAAAGTCATCAGGATTAACAGTGGGGTTTCATCCTTGGGGTCCGCACCGCTCGCGGGCAGCCGCGCTGCCTCGTGCGTCAGTGCCTGTGTGAAACAGGCTTTCTGCGTCTTTAAGTGATCAAGGTTAATTTAAGGCAAAAACGGATTATAATTCTCCTCGTGACGAAAGCCCCTTGAACTGACGGGGCTGCGCGCTGCCAGACGGGGGGCAAGGAGCTCCCCGTGGAAATCGGAGGCGGGTGGGAGATCCCGGGGCGCGGCCGAGCCCCCTTTGCCAGGTGCCAGGGCAAGCGCAGCCTGCGGGTATGGGCTGCCCCCATAGTTTCGGCCAGTCCTGAGCACTGCAGACACTCAGCATTGTACAACCAGCCCAATTCTCCTGGCTGCACCGAGAGGGACGGCAGAACAAGGCTTTTTCATTTTTATTTTTTTTTCCTCTCTAGAGGTCGATTCTGATACTGCATACAAAATCGTGTGGTGGCGTGTATTAAGGCCATCGTGGTGAACCACGATGCAACCTCGTTATCCTCCCTCGCTGAAAACAACGTATGCCAAAGCCATTGGCGTTCCCTGCCTGCCCCTCTTTCGGTCCCACCAGTAGTAAATAGGTCCTGCAGAGTCCGGACCTTTTTCTGTGGGCGCTGGGGTTCATTTCGGTGTGCATTGCCCCCCGAGCCCTGCGGGTCGGGCGTTCACCTTGCTGTTCCTCTATTAATGAGTGACTTGACTTGCTCTCCCCGTGGCCGTACGCTGGGACCTGCCCCTGCTCCGTTGGGAGCAGGAAGCAAAAGCTGAAGTCCRTGATCTCTGACCATCCGACGTGTGACACCAGGACAGCAGGAAGCACTGACGCTTCCTGGCTCCGGCCAGCTCTCAGCTGGCGTGTGGCTCTGCCGGTGGTGCCCCTGCCATGGCCCCGGGGTTTTTGGGTCCAGCCAGCCAGGCGTGCATGCTGCTCTGCGTCCCAGCCTCCGCCCTGGGGAGGCAAACAGGATGGGTGAGGTGTAAAATCAGAGCCGAATCCGCTCCCCTGGGCTCGAAACGGAGTCAAACCGGTCTTGACCTGAGCTGGCTCCTTATCTGACCCTTTGCAGCAGGGAGCAGGAAAGGGATGGCCRTGGTGGGCTGGCTCCTCTGGTCCCAGACGAGCCCTCCTGCTGAGGATGGGCAGGAGCTGGGGACAGCCRGTCTAACTGGGTCATGTTTATCTCCCTTTGCTTCTGTGCTTTGTTTTGGTTTCTTCCCCTTCTTCTCCCGTGCTGTCATTGCCACGGCTGAGGAACCCAGCACAGGGGAGGCACGGAGCTGTTGGGGCAGCCGGGCTCCTTGCATATGCAGTTTACCAGCTGGCCAGGAGCGTGTTCCCTCTCGCTCCGTACTCCTGCTTTGCAGTTTGCGTGCGTCRACCATCGGCACTGGCTTGCTGCCTGAAGGTCTTTGGCTGATGCGCTTACAGCAGCCCACCACCGTGCACAGGTAGCAAATTTACCTGCTGCCTTTGTAACCTGAACCGGTTAAAAACTGGCTGGGGATGCTGATAGATGGACCAGCCAGAGCGGGTGGTCGTCTTCTGCCCATCCTGCTGCTGCGCAGATACGCACTGAGCCACTCCTACGCAGACACTTTTATCTCCGAAGTATTAATAAATGAAGCTTRCCTATTTATATGAGCCTTTTTAAGAGGCCGGCAGGGCTGCCTTGAAGGCTTGCTCGGCACTGCAAGTATTCAGAGCTTTTTTTTGTGCGTGCTTTAGCAGTCGATAAGCCAGGGCATCCAGCTGTCAGCTTTGGAGATTGCCAAAGCCTGCTCAACGAGATTTCTGCAGGCTTCGCTCACAAATGAGGATTTTGTTGGACGCTTTGGTTTCTGACTTGATGCTGGTAATTAAATATCTTAACTTGGCTTCGGAAAGCTGCCACTGCCATGGAGTGACTGGTGAGGCCATGTGAAGCAGGATGCGCTTGTTCTGCTGGAATTGAGTGTGACCTAACTGCAGTTCTTTAGCCTGTGATTTTTTTTTTTTTAAATACACTTTTTTATATAAGTAAAGCTCTCTTAAAAGGGGCAGAAAAATCTTGCGTTTTACTGCTGTGCTGTTAAGCTTGCATGGACCTGCTGGGACAGCTGTTTATTTGCAAGTTGTGGCAGCCGAATGCTGTAAAATTCAAATCATGTCCGTATTGATTTTTTTTGCCCCCTTTTAAGATAATCATATCTGTACTTTTCACTCCYGCACCACAACAGACATCAACACTGTGCTGAAAAAAGAGGTGATCTGAACAAAGGGCTGTAAATTGGCGAAGAAATACTGAATGTCTGATCCTGACCTCTGTCTTGGTTAATCTAGATGCTAAACCATATAGATTTACTTACTCTATGTGCTTACCATACTAGGGGATGAGACAACTAGTAAAGGGTTGGAAAGAAGTTAAATATGCCAGCAGAAGCTTTTCTGCATATTGTACTAGCTCCCTCACTCTTAATGACATATATCCAACTTTGTTTCATGCAAAAAATACAGGGTCCTCAGCCCCTTGCAAGACACTGGGTGTGATTTGCTGTTTGGCTTTGATTCTTCTTTCCCCCTCCACTTCTTCAACCTGRCCTGGATTTGGAGGAAAGCTGTGCTGGTGCCTTCTTACCAAGTGCAAATGATCTCTTAAGAGGACAGGAGGGTATCTCATGGCGTGTCATAATGTTTTGGAATACATTGAAGAACCCAGAGTTCTGGAGTAGCGTAGAAAGTCTCAGCTCAGTGAGTCATAAAGCTTTCAAATCTTTGTGGCCGCTGAGAAGAAAACCAAAGGAGGTGGAGATGAGAGAAGCGGCCTGGCACACCATGAAGACGTGGTTAGTTGACTGGAGAATTTCATGATCTGAGCTGACAGTGCTTTGTTTCATGATAGTGTGGCCTGAGCACCAGCCACCTGAATTACAGCAAATTAACCAAATTAACGGGTGAAGTTGTCTGAACATCTGGCCCGTGTTTTCCTCGTGGTGAAGTTGGGTGGGTTCATTCCCAAGGGCGTCCCGTCCCATGCTGCGCCCAGGTCTGGAGCAACCTCTGTGTGTTCCGCATCAATCTCCAATCGCCCCGTCCTGTTCGTGCTCCCTCCTGCGTTCACCCCCAGCCCTTTGCGGGAGTTTGTTGTGAATTTGCTAAATGGAAGAGGTTTGTGCTGCTTGGAGCACCTGGGTGAGGAGGTCACTCCTGCCCTGTTCCTAAATCAGCCAAATGGATGGGGTGGCCCAACCCAGTGACAGTCATTGGTGGGTCATTATTATCATGACTCAGTAAATTACTCGATATATTACTCCTTGTGGACTGAGTTGCCTTGAGCATCTTTGTACTCAAGACATTGCCTTGACCCACTGGAGGGGCAGAGTTGGTGGAGGTGGCATGTTCCCACCCACTGTGGCACGCACCAGCCCCTCATTGCTGACTGGCACTAACGTGTCAAACCACCGGAGCTGKGTTGCTCTTCACACCTTGTCTCTTCCCAGAGGACGTGCCAGTTGCTTTGCTGCTGATTGGATTTTTTCTTTTACGCTGTTTTGGAGCTCTCTCGCTCAACTCTTCTGGACTCGGTACCGAGGAAATACAGCAGTGCGTCCGCAGTGCGGTTAGTAAGAGGTGGTGCGTTGCTGGTCGGAGGCATCCTTGTCTTTCTCGATACAGAGCGCTGAGCTCCCGGGTGCTTGCAGGGCCTGGCAGATGATTGAAGGGTTATTCACCTTGCCAGACAAGTGGCTTCATGTTTTGCCTTCTGCATTCCTCCGGGTGAGCATTGCATAGCGATGCGCTTTCAGCTACGTGCTGCTTACCTGAATCATGTCTTCCCTGTGCACGCAGCTTCACCGCCTGGAAGTCAGGGCTGTCCCTCTCCAGGCTGCTCTGTCAACATGCGAGTGTTTTTACAAGAGGGTAAATGAAATAATGTGTGGAGGGTGTGGTGGAGGAGCAGCAGAAGTGTCCGGCTCTGGCGTCAGTGGTGAAGATGACTGTTGCTGCTTTTACCACCCCTCCTGAAGGGATGGTTTTCAGAAGCTGAACCCAGTGACCCAATTCCTGACCTCTGGGTTTGGGCCGTTGCCAGGAATTTTGCACTGAGGCTCCTCATCCCTTCTTGCACAGGCCCTGGGTGGAAAGCAGCCATGCCAAAGCTCAAAGCAACCTGGCAGCAGCCAGATGCCGGTGAGATAAAGAGAGGGGAAGGACCCAATTAATTCATCTGACCTGTGCCCATCCTCAGGAGAGCAGAGGAAAATGCAGTGGGACCTCCAGGTGCTCGTTGCTGCTCATCTTTCACATGGGGCTTTCCTGCCCATCTCCCCGTGGCGGTGGGCTGGGCTGCTGGCAGATCCTGCCCCAGGGCACTATGGCAGGAGGAAGGCAATTCAAAATTGTGCCATTCAGAGGGTGATTTGGGGGGGTTTTGCATGAAACGCCAGCAGGTGGGCTCTGTACCAATATGCAAAATTTAGTTACAGAACTTGGCAGCTTTTGGGGAAGGCTCTGCGGGGCATTGGTTCGTTCGATGCTTCGCAGGAGTGAGGATCAGCTTGCCTTACTGATGGAGGTCCTTCTAGCAAGTGGGGCATCCTCAGAGATTTTTAGGGTTGAGTGTTTGAGGGTAGACTRTCAACAAGCAGGAAAGTGCACGCACTGTTTCCGGACAGGAACAAAACTGCCCGCACCCCAAGGCTGCAGGGCAGGGGAGCTGGGACTGTGCTCTGCACCCAGGAGCCAGCTTTGCACCGCTTGGGCCAGGAGGAGAGGATGGCACTTGTCCTAAAAATCAAAGAAAACTGGAGTGTGAGAATGGGGGATGCAGAGGGGCATCGTTCTGGGGTGGGACCTGCAGTCGCTCAGGTCTAGGGTGTAAGAGGGAGAGTGCGGTGGGTCAGGGTGGTGGAAAGACCCGCGGCGTTTTATGCTGCTTGGGTGATGTCCTGGGAGCTCGGTGCCTGTTACGGGCAACCTCTGCGAGCAGCAGATCTTGCTCCCAGCTCCAGCAGGGAGGAGAAGGATGGAGGAACTGTCCGGACACCATTTCCCCCACCCCAAACAAGCAAGATGAATTGCATGCTGTGGCACGGCCGTGGAGGCAGCGCAGCCGGGATGTTTTCTGGCTCAGATGTGTTGCATGACATTTAGCTTAGGCTGCGGTGGGTCTGCCCTGCTGCTGCTCCTGAGTGTTTCTTTTGTGCAGACCTTTCCGAGGCGGCTCTCTGGAGCCGCACATCCATCTGACTTTCAACTAGTCATGAGATTTTTTTTTTTTATTATTTTTTTTTTCTGGGTGCCTGTTCCTTGCTTGTCCTCAGCATGTTCTAAATGAACACTGCTTAGAGGAGCCGTGAACTCTTGCGTGCCACTCTGAAGCATCTGCGGTAGCTGAGGTCCGGTGCAGCTGTTTCCTTCAAGGATGCTTGTGTGGATGTAAGCGACTGTAAATCTGTTTGTGTAAAGCTCTCTCTGCTGTGGCTGCCAGGTACCCTTCACGCTCCCATTCCTTCATGCTGCCGCTCCTGGAAACCGCAGCACCTTCTCTCCCGAGCTGAGAACGGGGGAGATGCGGCTGGGAGGGTGGATACCCTTGCCGTGCCTGGCTTTCACAGAAATCGCATGCAAAGGACGCTTCATTTGCTGAGGTTTTCTCCCCTCTGCCCCCAAGGCGCGAGGAGTGGCTTGGCTGCGGCTGTGTGCCCACTGCAGGGAAGAGAGGCTGCTCTCTGCCTTAATACCAGGTTAAGTCTTTTGGATATATGGTGATTTTCAGCTGCCCTGTTTTGCTTGGCACTGTTCTTCTTGCATATCCCATGCATAATTTTCGGCTGCCGGGCTTCTGCCGAGGGACACTTGCCCAGCTTGCTTATGGACACCCTGGTGTTGGAGCTCCTCCAGCTGCAAGGGAGAAGAGCAGCCCCGTGGCGATGCCGCCTTGGGTTTTTTTTTTTCTGCCATCAGGTCCTGTGGTCAGGCACGGGGCTTCTCCTATCCCTGGTTCTCAGCATCCACGTGCGGCAGTCGGCAGCGTTAAGGCTGTTGGAAGCCTTRGTGTTGCTCGGCAGTGCCGGGAAAGCATCAGGGAGGAGAAAAGCTGAACTTGCAAATCTGTTCCTGGGCGCTTCGGTAAGTCACGCCAAGGACTGTTTGAACTGCACTAATCCCCGGTGCCTCTGGAGCAACCTTGTTTACAAGAGCCGGYGCTTCAAACGAGTATCCTGACAGATATTTTACGTAAGCCATTTGCTTACCAAAGCTCTCTGGGTATGAGAGGTTGGTTTTGAGACCTCAGCCCACGTGCTGCCTCCTCGCTCTGGCATTTTGGAGGCATCCTGCAAAGAGCCTGGAGGCTTTTTGGGGACAACTCGGATCCATTTATAAACTCCAGCTACTTTTATCTTCTGTGGAGCGTGCTGCCTGGCAAATTGCATGTAAAATAGCTGGTGGCTCTGGAGCCACGAGATATCTCTGCCCATCACATGGAGCAAAAAGATGTTGAGGAAAATTTTTGGAGCGTGCTAAATACTGTAATCCCTACAGTCAGTTTGCTTTTGGGTATGGAGCTGGAAATGAGTCTTTATGCTCATTGTCTTCTCACATTTACTTTTGTATTAARTGCTGCTCTTCCATTCATCAGGTTCAACAAAATTTGCTGTTTCTTAAGTGATGCAGTGGTGATCATAGTTGTGTTCAAACTGCAGTGATGTGCGATGGGCTGTGATTTGGGTTACATAGTCATGAAATTGTGCTGTTCCCTTAGTTGGCATGTCAGGACCTTCCTTACATCCATAAAATACAGTATCTCCCTGGCTTGTCAAGTCATCCTACAGCGTGACAGCTTTCAGCATGAGAAAAAGAGAGTAAAGAGGGACTTTAACCTCAAAATACTCAGCAGATGGATTTCCAAAGGATCGCTTGTAGTTGCATCAGATGAATCTCTGTTGGCTTTGCACCAGGGGTGAGACTGAACTAGGTGAGAGACGCGTGAGACAGTGGTGATGATGTGTCTCGCAGCTGTAGCTCGGTTGCCTTGTGTCCATATTTTCTTCCCTCTGCCATGTGTTTTGGACTACATCTTTCATTTTGGTGGGAGTCAGGGGTGAGACTGTGTCTTTGGGGTCTGGCGTCCCTGGTATGCCATGGGGTGTTGGAGCAATTAAGGAGGGACCCATCCCTGGGGACACCAAGGGCTGTGCTCCAGATACGGCAACGGGCTGTTACAGTGCATCCTGAGATGCATGTTTTTGCTCTGGGAAATGAACTCTTTGGGCAACATGGGAGAAGGGGAGAAAGACCCATGAAAAATGGGTGCTCGTTTTTCCAGGGAGGGGAAGAAGCCAAACAAAACACATCCAACAGTCGCCTTGTCAGTGAACGTCACGGGGATGTCTGTGCCCAGCCTCTGGGCTGTACTCRCTGCTGCTAATTACAGCTTCTCTCGCTGCTGAAAGTAAAAGTTTGAATCTGTTCACTCTGGGGTTCCCACGGCAGCTTTTTGGGAGGGCACCAGCCCCATATGTCCATGCCTGGCAGCCCTTGTCCAAGGCCAGGGACTGGGCTGCCCTTTGCTTGCACCAAGCCTTGGATTTGCGAGCACCCGTCGTGGTTGAGGAAGGTCTTGGAGAAACACCTCTCCGGCTCTCTGCCCTATAGCGAACCCACCTGCTCTTGCAGAGATGCTCTGGAGCTTGAGGAATGTTGCTGTAAAGGTCCAAAACACACGATCGCCGTCCTTTCCGGTGCTAGCCTTGCTTTCGGCTCTGTCCTGCCAGAGGATCCGCAGCTCCGCTCTCCCTTGGGTGCAGCGCTTCCCGCCGAGCAGAATTGGCTCGGATTCGGGAAAGTAAACAGACCTCCTATGCCGGAGCTGGGAGTCCCAGGCTGTTGCACAAGGGGAGGAGGTTGTAACCAAACAGCCCTTTCATCGCCTCTCTACCTGTGCCGCTGCTGCAGCTGGCTCTGCAGCGCTGTGATTGTGTTGCCGTCTAATTTATAATACGCTGCGTTTGGAGGACAGCTTTATATTCTTGTTTCTAAATTCTTGCGTAGCTCCAAGAGGGGAAATTATCACTAACCTTCTCATTTTGCACGTGGTTTTGTTTCTGTTCAGAGCTCCACGTTATGAAAGCTTGCGGGACGCTGCTTTTTGGGACGTGGTGTTGGCGAGCCCGTGCCGCGCATCCGGGCAGAGGAGCGGGGTGGTCTTCTACCTGCGCTGGTGGGATGCTCGGTGCTCTCTCAGCCCTGGCGCTTGTGCCCACGCCGCAACGAGGAGCCGGCTCCTCGGGGCAGGCTCGGGGTCGCGCAGTCCCAGCGCGGGTGGATGTTAACAGCTTGCCGGTGCTGGTCTAACCCCAAGCCTATTAAAAGCCCACAGGACTGAGTCTTCCCCTTCCTCCTCTTGCTTCCTCCCCCTCCCTCGCTTTTCAACAGCAGGTTTTTGAATAAATCATCTAGGATGTGATCACACAGGAAACTCGCGATTTTTAATTTTTTTTTTTTTTTTTTTTTTTTAGCTAAGTTAGGAAGTGAATTCAGCTCTCCAGGGTTTCRGTCCTGTGCTTTTTAATCACGAGGTTCTGCATCCTTTCTACTCCGTCACTTGTGATGTGATGTCTCCTTGGGCCGCATAAGCTTTTCCCTGCTTCTGCCTGCCTGCAGAAACAATAGCTGCTGGAAATGCTCTTGAAGAACCCGAAAAGGAACCAAAATGGATGGGGATTGCCTGTGGAAAATGCAGATTTGATCTACATTAGGTCTTTTTATTGTTATTTTGTTTACCACCTGGTTATCCTTTTCCTTCAAAGAAACACAAAGCCCTTGTTCTTGCAGAATTCATCGCTTCTGATGTGTTACTCACTGGAAGTAACGTGTTCAAAATACTGCATTCCTTTGTGCATCTTTTCTTTATTTTCTTTTTCTTTGTCTGTGGGAGTTTAGGGAGTATAATGGGCAGATTAGCAACTGTATTTGTGGAGTAACCCATCTTTGTGCAGGTCTGGCTAGAAACCAATTAAGCTTGTCTTGATCTCTAAATGAGATTTTTGTCGAACGCCTTACCCAACTGCCTTTTGCATCCCTTAATAGCGGGGTGGGATGAAAATAGCTGAACGTGTAAAGATTGCGTGTTGGATAAATAGAGAGGCGTTGGTTGCRGGGAGGTTCCCTGGGATGCGTGCGAACCGCTGCCTCTTTGTGCAGTGGCTTTGTAGCTCCAGTTCTTGAAATCTGGGATTAGGTGTGTTTGGCTGCTAGTGTGCAAACCTCGGCGGTAGTGTGCCCGGCGTGGAGTCGGAGGCAGAGCTGCTGGATAAATAGGGAACGTCCCATGGACTTCGTTAATGTGCCGGTCCCCATCCTTGTAACATCCCTGGGGTGAGAGCAGGGCCCATTCGGGAGCTCCTGGTGATGCTCAGCTGTGGGTCCTCCGAAGTGCCTTGGCCTGGGCTTATCACCCTGGACCTGGCTTGCTTTTTAGCCTTGGAAAAACCCATGGCTTCCCTGGGGGGGCACGTTGCATYGCTGGGCTGGGGGACCCTGCCTGGGTGGTGTTTGCTGCTGCTGCAATGAAAAGCGGTCAGGGAACGGCRTTTTTGAAGAGAACCGACTAAATAAAGATGCCTTTAATAAACTGTGCCTTCGGGGAACCCTTATATCTCTGTCCCAGACTGTTTCTGCGTCAAGATAAGATTTCAGAGGAGCTGGATTTATGCTCTGCTTTGGGAGGTGTGGGTGGGGGAAGGGCACTGGGGTTTCTTTTAGGTTACAAACATTCGTTATGGTCACCTTTTATTTGTACAGTAACTACAGACAAGCAGTGCACAGCCTAATAATATCTTCTTCCCTGAATGCCTGGCTTCTCTGTCGTGGCCAAACGGTGGGGAGAGTGATCTCAAGGGAAGGAGGGAAAGAAAACAACAGGCAAACTGTGCTCCCTTTGTTGGAAAGGATCTCGTTTTCCTCATCCCARCCCTCCTGGCTGCCACCCGACCGCTGCCGCCCCAGCTCCGCGGGCTTTGCCGGCGGTGGGTTATGGGGCGTTGGTGGTGGGATCACGATGTTGTGCTTGTGCAAGGATGTAGCTGCTGCAGATGAACCAAATAGTGGAGCTGGGAAGGATAAATCCATGCGAGGCGTGGTCGATGGCAGACAGGAGCTCCTGGCGTAAGCAGGCTCAGCTAATTTAATCTGCGGTGGACCCGATCTCGTTTGTCTTCTAGCTGAGTTAAATATACCCTTTGAGTTGTGGTTACAGAGGCTAACTCCAATTTTGATTATGCAAAATGTGCAAACGCGGGACGAAGCTGGCTGCCTCCGGACGGAACCGGGAGGAGAGTGGGATGGGGCATCCCATGGCCAAGACCCTTGTTGCTCTCTCCTGCTAACCTGTGTCTGGACCACAGCTAAGGTGCAGGATGCTCGGATAGGCAGCTGCATAGAGATCTCTAGCTCTGGGGTTTTGGGCAATGCAGATTTTGGAAGCACTAGGCATTGCAGCGTAGCTGTAAGCTTTCCATCGTCTGACAGGTTTTAAAGTTTAGTGGCYGTGCTGGAGCTACCTGGGCATGGCTGATGGCTTCAGGACAGAGAAAAGGGCCCTCTCCATCTTTGCAGAATTCTCAGAGGCAGCAGTTCAGTATTTCTGGATGCAAAGGAATAAAAAGCTGTTGATCAGCTTAAGCAGTGATTGGAAGAAGTTTTAGTCTTGGAAGGCAAAAGGGAAATTAGATGCCAGTGGGGAAACTTAATGTGTTAGTCCAAAGATGCCACCTGGGAATTTATGTGCCTGGGATTAAGATCAGCAAGTTGTGGCCGTGTGCATGTTGGGGGCTGCCTGTTTGCACCTCGGTCTGTCTGTGTTGGTGCTCTGCCGGAGCTGCTGGATGGGTCTCTGGTTGCTTTATCTCCCGAGGTTTGTCTTGCATGACAGCATCTTGGATTCTTCTGTGTTTGGCCCCACGAAAGTCCTTGAAAGACTAAAAAGTCACAACAGGTAAAAAGCGCTGCTGCATCTTCTTTGGGGTGCCAGCCTCAAAGCCAAGAGCCGCTTTATATTTTCAGCCTTTTCTATTGCAGGCTTCAAATAGCCAAGAAAGCAGTTCATCGGGAGAGCTTTAATGAAATGTGGCTTCAGGGTCTCCAATACCRGCAACTTCTGAGTTAAATACCTGATGACAGTCATGCAAGTGACTTGTGCCAGTATTTACTGTAGGCTGGCAAACCTACTGGTTTGCTATTCGCCATTTGCTTATCTGCAGTATGTGACCAGCTTATCCTTGAGCAGCTGGATTTAACCCCCTTATCCGCCTGTGCGCTGGCAGCGTGGTGTGCCGTGCCGGGAGGAGCCGGTGTGCCGGGAGGAGCCCGGATGGCCGCAGCTGCGGCTTGAGGTGGGGGTTTCCGAGGGAAATGGGTGTTTGCCCTCTGTGGGATGATTGATTGCTTCTGTTATTTCAAAACAAAAAACCAAAACAACCTCCTGGAGAGGGATAATTAAGCTGATTGAAGTGTTTAGGTGAATGAGTGCCCTTTAAAAAAAAAAAATATATATATTTTTTATATGTATGATATATATATCATCATGGTACCTAAAGAATGAGCCACTGACCTGCTTTATAGAATCATAGAATAGTTTGGGTTGAAAGGGACCTTTAAAGGTCATCTAGTCCAAGRGGCTAGAAGGGACATCTTCAACTAGATCAGGTTGCTCAGAGCCCTGTCCAACCTGACCTGGAATGTTTCCAGGAATGGGGCATCAACCACCTCTCTGGGCAACCTGTGMCAGTGTTTCACCACCCTCATTGTAAATAATTTCTTCCTTATATCKAGTCCAAATCTGCCCTCTTTTAGGTTAAAACCATTACCCCTTGTCCTGTTGCAACAGGCCYTGCTAAAAAGCRTCTCCATCTGTCTTGTAAGTCCCCTTTAAGTACTGAAAGGCCACAATAAGGTCCCCCCGAAGCCTTCTCTTCTCCAGGCTGAACAACCTGATTTATCCCTGATTTGGCTTACAGATGGAGAGGGGAGGCAGATTTTAGATAAAAGGCGGGGGGGAATCAGCTTTACCCTTTAAAGATCAACTCCTTGGCTTCTGTGGCGATGCCTGWGTTTGTTAGTTGAGAAAAGCAGAGATCCGCTTTCCAAGGGCAGGGCGGTTCGTGCTTTCCCGGTGTCTCAGGAGCAGAGCAGCACTCGTACAGTCGGAAGAAGGTCCCCTGGTGAGGGTGAAAACCRCGGCGGGTGGTCGCACGTCCTCAGCCCCTTCATCCCCGCAGTGTTTGCTGGTGGTGGCTCCAGCCCCGTGCTCTGCTTATCCTCTTTGCCATTTTAAATGATTTCCAGTGAGCAAAGAAGTGGGTATTTGCTGGCTGCATATTCCTGCGTTGCACTGACTTTAAAGGTATATCTGTGCCTGTTCTGTATTGCTTTGGGTGTGCACGCGCAGCAGCTGAAGGGAAGCACCCGGCTCTCAGGGATGCTTACGGGCTCACCCGCCTCGTGTGGGTACCAGCCGCACCACGGCGAGAGCGYAGAGCTCATTTTAGGACTGCAGCAGAGAGCGATAGTCCCGAACGCTGCTGTGCCTGGCCTCAGAGATATTCATGATGAGGGTGATTACTGAGACGGCACAACCAGAAAGCGCTTGGACCTGTCAGCCAGGAGTGTAAGGACCTGCACAAAGCACAAGTGCCAGCTTGCTCTTCCTCTCACTCAGCCTCCTCGGGCTGGAGAGGGCTGACAGGGCTTGCAGCCTTCCCAGCTCTGCGCTCTGGGCTCTGTGGTGTTATTTATTGTGTCCCTGAGAGCCGTGAGCAGCGGCCGGTGCCCTCCGTTTCGATCACCTGCACTCAYGTGGGATGCTCCCTGGTGCTGTGCACAGCCCGTCTGCTGCAAGAGGATGATTGCAAGCATCCCGGGCTGCTGCAGTGATACAAATCCACTGATTTTTTTATTTTTTTAATTCTCACCATGTAAAGGAGCCGTTTTCTCCCCACCACCCCCAAATAGCAGGGTGGGGGCGGGTGGTCCATTCAGGGTGGCAGTTCCCAGTCCCAAACCAGAAAGATGCTGCGGAGCCGGGAGCCGTGCCCTGGGGCTGGGAGGAGGCGAGGGAATGGCAACCCCTCTGATGGCAAGTTAAGTAAATAGATGATGGCGAGTTAAGTGAATAGATGTGACGAGACACGTTTGTGTATCAAAATACTAATCGGTGCCGGGGGGATGGGGTGTGTTTTGGGGAACGGGTGAGGCAGCGTGGCGAGGCGTGGGTGACTGCGAGCGATGGGGACCGCAAACACAGCTGTGTGTGCCTGCGCGCCCTGATAACTTGAACTTATCGCTGCTGGGAGTCCCTGCCTCAGATTGCTTGCGGAGATGCGGTACCCTTTAGTAATCTGCAGAGATAATTGTAGTTTTAATGTTACCAGCGGGGGAGTTCACATGAGGCGGAGGCGTTCCTAGAAGACCTCTGCAGGTACCATCCTGGAGGCATCCAACGTGACTCAGCATCTTCGCTGATGGTTTTTTAAAGTAGGTCTCAAGTTGGCGCCGATTTTAAAAACTAGGAGATGATCTGAAGATGGGGGTGCTGGGAAGTGATCCCAGGAGGTGATTTGGAGCCGTGGAAAGCGGTTCGAGCCATGATCAGCTGCGACCGTTCCTGCCAAAGGCAGTTTGGGAGCAGGGCTGCTGCTGAGCCCGCCGTGGAGGGGCAGCGCCTGGCCCTGCCCTCGGTGTGTGACGGGGCCAGTTTGACTGATAAGGGTGCAGGGAAGTGCCACACGTGCATGAAAGCTGGGGATATGCTTCATGCTGGGGGAACGTGAGCGCTCCTCTCGTCTTTTCATCAAGAAGCTGAAAAATGTAAGCGCGTATCGCTTTGTCAAGCGGGCGGTGGTGGGCATCCAGCGGCTCTTCAGTCTAGCAAACAGCTTGTGTGTGGAAGCCAAAGCTGGATGTGTGCTATCCAGAGCAAGGCACGGGTACGTCCATATATTTATTTTTGAGCTGCATTTAAGCACTAGAACAAACACTCGCAGAAAATGGCCTCAGCCTCATCTTGACATCCTGGGTCCAGACCACTGGCGGCTCCAGGAGGGAGCTTGAGCTTGACAAAAGTGTGTTCAGCCCTCGATATCGAGAGAAGCGGATAAGATTAACAGGCTGCAATGCTTGGGAGTCCCATACTCCTGGAGAAATCACTCTTTCAGAGCAGACACTTCTAATGGGGGCTTCACAGGGCTGGAGGAGGACGACGCAGAAGAGGTCAGCGTGGATCTGTGCCACATCTCACCAGGTCCCCACCTCCCTAGCCCCATTCGGGTGAGCGGCGCAGGGGATGCCATCGGCGGCAGCAGCCTCTGCATCCAGAYCCTGCATCCCACCCTGCCTGGTGGCTGCAGCCCTACACGAGGCAACAAGCAGGTATGGATGGAGCTTCTGTGGATGTAAAGCAGGTTTCAAGCAGCATTTTTACCTGCTTGCTTGCAAAAATCATTCATCAGGTCTGCCTGCTGTGGGACAGAGAGGTGGCAACCGGGTGAGACRTGGCACACATCCACGCTGGCCTCTGTATCATCCTCCACCAGCCCCATGAAGCCCTATTAGAAGTGTCTGCTCTGAAAAAGTGGTTTCTTCTGGAGTATGGGCCTGAAATGACAGTGCTGCAGCCTCTCACTGCCGAGGCTAGCCCTCGTTTTGTCTTGTCCCATTGATCTGAATGAGGTAATTTATAAGGACGTTTCCCATGAATCAATAAATCCATGCTTGCTGCTGTGCCTGGGAGGTTTAATTTGCTCTAGATACTGCACTATCTCTGTTCTGAATCGCACTGCAAAGTCCTGCTCTTTGGGAGAAGATCGGAATACGGCTGGATCCTCCAGGAACATGCTGCAGGCGGCTGATGGTGCCCGGTCCCTCTTAATTGTGCATCTCCCAACGTGGGCTGAAGAGGTTAGGGAGGGTGTAAGTGCGATAGTTTCTCTAGGTATGTCTGTGGAACTTGAGGAATTTGTCCCTTGTGCCATGCAATTCCTGATGTTACAGGTCTTGGGGAAAGTGAAGCCAAAAATTAAAGGAGAGGAGGGAACGTTGGCTTTTGGAAGGAGACCAACAGGTAGGTTTCCCTTGCAGATTTCTGCATGATGTTTCCTGTTGAGAGGAATTGGAAAAATTCCTGTTGCACCGCGCCACCTCCCCTTCCAAAAAGCTGCKTTTGCGAGCCAAGGAGCACACATCTTTTGAAAGCAATGCACGCGTGTTGAAAAAGCCTGCCRTGGGATCTGCCTGAAAAAAAGAGGGTTCAAAAACCCAGCTCTGCTACACATAGAGAAGTCAMAGATAACCCCGGGATCCCCAATCCGTTGCTTTGTCTGAGCAGCGTGGTCTGCTGGGGCTGGAGCAGTGGTCATGAGTGGGTTCATCCCCTGGGAGGGGACCTTGCTTTCTTCCTCAYGCCGTGGGTTTGGGGTGTTTTGTTTGCGCTGAGGGGTGCAAGGATGTTGTTGTGTGCGAGAGGTATTTCTGACTTGTTCTTGGGTCATGACGGGTGTTTTGGGGACCTCTGGGAGTCCCCTAATGGAGCATGGACGGGGGTCAGTTGTCCCCGTGGGCACCCAGAGCCTGGCTCTCCATCCCACTCYGCCTGCCCGCCTGAGCACCCAGGGACCCCTCCACTTCTCCTCCAGAGTGGCTCTGAGACTGTTTTGCAGTTCTTGGAGGTCAGAGCTCGCGGTGGGGAATCCAGAAATGTTCCCAGAGCCAAACCGCGCCATGGCGAGCGGGTGCGTGCCTGCTCTCTGCTTCTCATTTCCTTCATCGCTTCAGAGAGCAGTTGAGCTGCACACGGGGTTTCAGCGGGTTGTCCCCTCTTTTGTTCCTATAGATGAGAAACGTCTGTGCATGTGTTTATATTTAAAAAAAAAAAAAGGTATATATTTTAACATAGCTGTTTGTGAGCTATGCCACTTGGGACTGGTCTCGTTGGGCAAAGGAGGGATGTTGCTTGCAGCTGCCTACCTGTTGCGCCGGCAGCCGTCTGATGGTCCTGCTGGTCCAGCYGTGCTTGCACTTGGAAAAAAGCAAGTGTTTACAGGGAACTATCCCAAACCTTCTCAAACCCAGCCTAGAACAGTTCCCTCTGATGTGAACAGGCTTTGGARTAAGTCTTGCAGAACTGGTGGAGAGGCCCCATTGCTGATATTTGTATCACAGCCTGGCCCAAGCCTGTCCACGAGTGCCCGTCTTGCATTTTGTGTCCCTGTTTTCCYGCACGCTTGCTGGCGCGTTGGGATAAAACCAATGCAGCTTCTGGTGGCAGGGCTGGATGTGGGCTTGCTGCTTGCCACGCTGCTGCCCATCCTCTGGAATGGCGAACGCAAGGTCAAAGCATCATYGTGCCAGCGGCAAACTGGAGCAGCCGTATAAAGTTGTCATTTTAAATAATTGCCAGAATGGTTTCTCCTCCCTTTCCTCCCCCCTGTCCCTATGTTCTTCCCCAGCACCGTGTCCTTCCCCATCCACAACCCAGGGGCTGCCTGGATCTGTTCAGGATTTACATTAAAAGGAAAATTTTATGTACGTAATTAAAACATTGTATTGCTGGGTAGAAATGGGATTTGATGCTTACTGCTGTGACTCTTTCTCATGCGTGAGGGTGAACTGATTGATTACTGAGGTTTGAGATTAAATATTCCCCTGAGCTCCGCTGGCATTTAATGTGGTGGGGGTAGGCAGAGAGAAGGGGAGGAAACTATGGTTTTCCTCCAAGGCAGGGAGAGCAGGGGAATGTCTACTGAGCACATCCCCTTGTCTTGCTCTGCATGCCGTCTGCTGTAACGGAGGCTCCCGGCGCTGGTGTCATGGACCACGATAAATCAGGTGCCTTACTCTGCATCCACGATGGTGAGGGAGCTGCTGGTGGGCTTTGTCGGTTCCTCTCACCGCTGGGTCGAGCATCCGATCGCATCCTGTCCTGTCCCTGCGGCTCAGCTGCATCCTCACCTCCCTGCATCCCGGTCCCTGCTTGGGTCTTCTGAGCCCGGCAGCAGGGTAGACCTGCTGTCCCCTCCCTTCTCCCTCGGAGCACGCCGTACTTATTTCTTTTCCTTAATTCCTTTTAATCCAAAAAAMCCTCTCTTTGTGGTTTCGATGGGAGGGGAGGAAAAACCCCGACGCGTCGCTCCTCAAGCGTGCAGTGGGAGCCTCTCCGTGCCGGCACAGGTTGGAGACACCCGCCTGCGCCCGCTTTCCTTGAAGTCTAATTTTAGCTGAAGGCGACGGGATCCCCCCGGGGCACGGTGGAGGTTTCCTGTCAGCCTAGACCTTAAGAAACATGCACGCAAACAAAAACAACACAGAAGCACTTAGGTTTATTTGGGTGAATTCTTTTAAAAAAGGGTGTGACTTATTTTTGCGAGCARCCCCGGCGCACACCGGCTTTGTTCTGCTGCAGTCGGGTATTTCAGGTCTTCCAAGATTTAATCAGAATAATTAGTTACTGTCTGTTTATACCTTCTGTTTTTGTTGCAGGGTTTCCAAAGGGCGTATTTATCTTCCAGAGTGCTGCCTAAGTGTCGCTTAATCATTAAGCATCTGATTTCCTCCAAGTTATCTGTCATGCTGCTTATGTAAGTAAATAAAAAAAAAAAAGAAGGGAGGGTGGGGATGGTGTTGGTGGATTCTGCTTGGGGGGCTTTGTAAGGATTTTTCCTGATTGTCACGGGTTTAATTGCGAATTGCCTTTGGTTCCCAGCCTGTCATGCGGTGATCAGAGGACTGCGTGTTTGGATTGGTGCTTAACGATCCAGCCAGTTTAATGAGGTTGCTTTCAGCCAAGCCTTATACCCCACTAAACTGGCAAGAGCTGTGTTGCTCCCTGTCATTTCAGGAGGGTGAAAAAAAAAAAAAAAGACTTTACAGAAATAAAGGGCTTTTACTTGTACAGTTACACCTTTGACTCCTTAACCTAGTGGTATCCCTTGTGAAAATCACAGCTCTGCCTGGAAATAAGTTACTGCTATAAGTTTGCCAGGATTGGAAATAGAGTATTTTTCAGCCTGTATTTGCACATTTGGTTTGGGAAGGGGGACCGGTGGTGCACACGTTTCCCATCTCTTTAACACGGGAGATGAGAAGGACACAGAAAAACACTGCAGAAGAGGACGGGATGGCTGGAAGGCCTCGCAACGAGACAGCTGTGGTGCTGAACCCACCCCTGGTTCATGCTTGGCGCCTCGATGAATCTCATGGTATTTTCCCTTCAATATTTATCACCGAGAGCAGCTGAGGGTGGCCGCCATGCTGGACAACTTGCTTTTTCTCCCTTGGTTTCCCTTTCTTYCCGAGCTGGGGTGGTAGGGGTTGGGTGCCGGGATGCTGGCTCGTCAGCTGCCCTCGCCACCTCATTTATCGTGTCCAGCGTGCAGACTCTGGGGGCCAGGGTTTGGGGTGCACGCTGCTTCCGTGATGGCTTTGGATCCTTTTAAATCCAGAAGCAGATATTGCCATCAGGTCCTCTGCTCTCCCTTGTGATGGGGACTGTAAATTTTTGAGGTCAGTAACTTTGTGTTAGCCCTTCTTGGGGATTACGGATGCCAGCGGGGCTTTGCTCTCCTTCCCCAGGAGAAGCTCGTTAGAGAGAAGGAGCAAGGGCAAGGTGGGACCATCGAGATCTGTGGGGCTTCGGTGGCTTCAGCAGACCCAGTGAAATGTGCTTGCGTGGAGGCTAAGGTTGAAGTCCATCTCCTCTCTGTATTTGTTGGGGAGAGTAAAGACGAACCACTGTGTTGGGGCATGTGTTGGACTCTGTGCCATGGCAGAGCTGAAGCTGGGCAGGTTTCCCACGTCCTGTCCACCTCACCCAGCTCCCGAGCAACTTTTTGGGGAGATGCTGGCAAATCCTCTGTCCCCTCTGGGACTGACGTGGCGGTTGTTACAGCCGGCACCAGGTTGTCGATGGCCCTCGTTCTTTCTGCTCCGGTGTGCATGGGGGTGGGAAAAGTCTGATTTGATGGAAATATTCTTAAGGAAGGCTGTCGACCTGATTTTTTCCTTGATGTTTACCCAGCTGGAAAGCTGGTGGAGGTTCAGACGACACCTCCCGAAGCGCTGGGGATGTGTGATGTGCAGCGTGGCCATTGCTCCTGCTGGCATGGCCCCTCCAGCCACAGCGAGGGATGCTGGAGGGGATKGCAGGTCTCTAATCCCCATCCTGCTGGTGTATGCCTGCCTGCTTCACTCAGCCCTTTGCAGATCTGCTTGGTTTGGGCAGAGGGAGAGGTGGGGAGGAGGAGCAGAGCTGCTGGGAGTTGAGGAGGGTGAAAGCACAGAGGGGAAGGGAGGTGAGCAGCGTCGTGGAGGCAGATGCTGAGAGGAAAAGGAGACGACGTGGCTTGTTTGCCYGCTGCTTTAGAAGCTGCTTAGTTAAATGAAGCATTCACTGGGGAGCTACGTTTGGCTTTTAAATAGCTTTGGAGCATGTGAATGCTCTGTGTTGCACTCCTCCTTTCTGTGGCAGTAATCACCTCCTGTCTCCATCTCTCTTTGAAGAATGTCCCCCTGTTAGAATTCCACCCTGGGACATGGGAGGTGCAGCTTGGTGGCCACGTGCTTTCAAAAAACTCTTCCAGTTCTCCCCAAGCTCCTTGTCACTCCAGACCACCCGTCCCCTGACTTCTCCCAGCCTGGCCGCTGCGAGCCTTGGCGATCGGGACTGACCGTGGGTCCCCTCTCCCACGGAGGCCACTGCACACCAAGGAGGTTTGGTGCTCACCATGCGGCAGCGGCTGGTCTGGGATGAGCTGGCTGGTCTTCCATCACCTCTCTTTGAGCACCCCTCTTAAGGCAGAGCTGATGCCCCTTTGGCTTTCCTATGCTTTTGCAGGGCTGTGTGTTTCTTCTTTCCTTTCAGCCACCTGAAACACTCCTCCAAGAGACTGGAGAATGTTTTGKKTTTTTTTTTTCCTGGAATACCGTATTTCCCCGGTTGTCCCTTGGTGCAGAACTGGATGTTCTTTGTGTGCTTGGGTGTCCTGCTACCTGGTAAAGGAAATTCGTAGTGCTTAGCTTTATTTAATGAATAGAAAATGAAAGTATTTCAAGCTGTTTCCTCTTCTTGGGCCCCAGAATAATGCACCTCTGTGATGGAGGATGCCAAAGGCAGACGCAAATCCTAAGGCTGGGGATGCAAAGGGTATTTGCTTTCCAAAAAACTTCATCTCAGAATATTCCCCCACACCATAGCCACCCTGGGGGGACAGGCTGTGTTCCCCCACACAAGCAGACCATGGCCACCGGGTGCCACTGAGGTGCCCCCAGCCACAGGGCCGCTTCCCTGCTCTCGCCCTCCGCCATGTGCCCACCAGCCACTTCCAGACGTGGCAGGGGAAGGTTTGGGAGGAGCACACCCCGTTTTCCTCGTAAAACTCCAAACAAGAGGCTTGGCCTGGTTTAGATTTTAAAAATAGTTTGCACATTTGGAAGCTAAAGTTTCAGAAGGGCTCCGAATGGGATAATGGCTTTGATCGTGGCAGTCCGACATCAAGGGAAGGCTTTTTAGGTTCGCTGGATCAGCTGGGAAATATATTGTAGTGTCTAGACTCTATCATCCTCGACCAAGGCTTTTTTTTCAACTCTACAAAAGGTCTAATCAAAAGCCCACATACAGTTGATAGGAGGGCTCCTTCAGAAAGGAGCCTGCTCTGGGTTTTGATTCTGTCCAGAAGCAAGTTGAAAGAGGTAGAGATCAGCTTTGGACTTTAAAGGACCTCTGAGACTCCGCTTTACAGGTGCTGCTGTTTCTGATGAGGCCATTGGCGTGGGTGGAAGCTGTTGTGTCAGCAGCAGGGTGAGGAGGCTGGGGACAGGGACCTGCTGTGTGCCAGTCCCCCGGTCCCCAGAGCGGTCAGTTCTTGCAGCTGAGCATWGCTGAGACCTCGCTGTTCGCCCTTTGGCTGCTGCGGTTTTATTTTATTATTTTCCATAATTCCAAAGGATTAGAGGCAGGGGAGTGGTTTCCTCAGGTGCTTGGAATAAACTCAAAAGCCTGCTGTGAAGGTGAGGACATCTGGCCACGTGCATTCCCTGACTCTTTTCCTGAAAGCCCACGTAGCAATCGAACTCCGTCATGTTGGAAGATGCTCCGTTGAGAAAGCAGAGGCAGTTTTTCTTCAAAATGCTGTGTCTTCTGCACAAAGGCCTTGGGTGTGCTTTGGCAGGTGTGTTGTTGGAAAAGTCATTGCCAACCATCTCCTCGGTGCGCGCTGCAACGCTCCGTGATGCTGCACTCCCATAACGGCATGGGCTGCAACCATAGCCCGAGGCTTTGGTGGAGTCGCAGCCTAGCTGTGAAAGCTTCAACTGGAAGCTTTGGAAAACATTTGGAAATGTTTTGGAAAACATTTGGATCGAGGATGTCATAGCTCTGCATCTGGTTGTTTTCCTTTGCTTTGTCCTTGAGAGAGGGAACTGCTGTTTGGTTTCTGTTTTTTCTTTCCATCAATTACTCTTTTAGACATATGTATTTCCAGGGATGAATCAGAGCAAATGTCAGCGTGTAAACAGTTTGCAGTGTAAAATGGTATTAAAATTGGGCTGGAAGGGATCTTGAGAGGTTACCTTGTCCCCAAGGCAGGGTCAGTTGAATCCATGCATCGAACTGGAAGGTGATCGTTTTTACTGGGAGTTGTTTTCTCATAAATTATCTGAGGAGCAGARGCAAAAATCTACCAAATAATGCTGTCAGTATGTGTGCACAAGCCTCCCTCAGTTTATTCAAATCGTTTGCTGAATAAATGTTGAAAATTAATGCTGGGTTTGTTCCCAGAGCTATTCAAAGTAATATTCCAGAGTAACCTTTTCCGCCTTGGCATTTGCCAAAATACTGCAACTTTCATGGATGAGATGCATTTACCCATAGTCTGTATTTGACTTGGARCCGTCCCTGTTTTGCCCCATTTCTGAGACAACCAGACCCCAGAAGCCCCACTGGCACGAAGAGCAGTTTTTCCTTTGTTTCTTGTGAATTAGGCGYGACTTTTCAGTTCTCCAGGTGGTCCCCGCTTGAGCTGACAGGGCAGCAACAGAAAGCCCCCAGACCCACCCTGACAACACGGGGTAGTTTGGGATGCTGCAATGCCAGCCCCSTGGAATTCAACAGCAACCTCTCCCCCTGACATCTGCAGGTTTAGATAAAGCTGCGAAATCCTGGGCAGTGGTGGGAGAGGAGAAGTCCCACTAGAAATCCTCGTCTGCTTTGAGATTGAGAGCCAGGCGATGACTTTCAATTAATTTCTCCTGCATCTTCCTCTGTCCCAGCGTAGTGTCTTGAGCGATGGATTGAAAAAACTATACACAAGAGCCCTAGCTTAATCCCCTTGCCTTTTAAAGGTGCTGCAGAGCTCCAGTGGGTCTTTTTTCCTTGCTTATAGCTCCCCATTTCAGTGATGAAAGGTTTTGAAAGAGCTTCACCTGTAGCCAGCTGGATGCTGGCTTGCTCTCCAGCCAACGTTGTGTYGGTATTAGCATCCACACAGCCCAGACGGTGACTGGTTTTCCTTCATCCGGTCCTTTCCCCAACCAGTTTATAGTAGGCGATAGCAAAATTCATCCATCTTGGCCATGTGGCAGGCTTGGCGAGCCCCCCTCGGCCCATCTGTACATTTAAAATCAAGATGGCTGGCATTAGCGTTGTTGTTTGGCCAAACGTATGCAGAGATATCACGGCTTAGATTTGTTACAGATGGGTTTCTGGATATAGTCTAAGGCATTCTGCCAGCCAATTTTATATCTGTGTAAAAGTGATTGGCATCCCTATAAATAAAGCTGCTGTGGGGTTATAAATCTAAATATACTTACTCATTAAATTATTTTTACATCTCAAGTGGGTTGCCATCCTGGGTTATCATAAGCGCACCATGCTCTTCGCATGTGTGTTATCCACAGCTCCAGAAATGCAGCTTCTGAGGCTTTGAAATATTTTTTCCCTTGGAAATACGTGTGTGTGAGCTATCCACGAGTCCCTGTGCCACAGTGGGATGAAGGACCTCTTCACTGGGACCTCTTTGCAGTCATCACTGGGAATGACCCTGTCCCAGAGACTGTTGTGGACAGAGCTCCAGAAGCGGTAGTGGCTGTAAATACAGGAATGTGAACTCTTTCTTTTTTGTCTCACAAATTAGTATGACTTTGCTGGGGTATTTAGTCCCTGTGGCCAGGTAAATACTATTTGCGTGGCTCCTTCAGTGCTGGGAAGGACTCCCCCACTACCGTCTCCATCCAAGTCCTCGGGCAGGGAGTCTCATAAAGGGTTTCTTCCCTCTGCACCATGGGCTGGGCTGCGTGGGAAAGGGGGTCTTTCCACCTCATTTAACCGTCCCTGCTGTCGTTTCAGCTACAGGAGCGAGGGAAAAAGTCCCCCAGACCAGCTCCAGGCACTGCCGTGAGCTGGGGAGGTGCAGAGCCAGAGGGAGAGCCCGGCCAGCCGCCCACACAGCCGGGCAGCGACGCAGGCGCTGGTTAATCTGGCTTGGTCTTTGAACAGGCTTATAAAAACACTGTGAGCTGCAACCTCTGGTTTCTTTGGGTTTGTTTTCCTTCTCCTTTAAAAGCATTTAAATATTCATTCAGTAAATGATGAAGCACAGCGCACATGTGCCTGAGAGGCAGAACATCAGCCACCTCACTTTCCTCAGTAATAACGTACAKCATTGAAAGTTAAATATAATTTTAGCTTAGTTTCCTAATGAAAGGAAGCTCTAAAGTTGGTCTGTCCATCTGCTCCTCCTCCCCTGTCACTGGCAATTTATCAAGTCCATTGGCTGGATTTGTCCTCTCTTCCAGATCGATTTTCATCTCAAATACGTGGAGCTGCTGCAAGTCTTGTCAAAACAGGCATCACGTTAGAAGGGTGTTGTGGAGGTTTTTTATTAAGGGAAGGGATGCAATGAAAGCTCAGTCTGTACTAGACACCCGGGAATACACATAAATGTTATGAACATCCAAGCCATAAAGAGTGCTTTAGTTGGATTTACCACATAACGAGACACCAGAGAGCCCACGCTGCAGGACTCTGCACAGACATGTAGGTGTTGCAAGGGGGATGTTTGCCTATGTGAATTCTCTGATGTCTAATAAATTTAAGTTCCTCCTGCAGCCTTAATATAAATGTGGCTTATATTGCTTAGGTTCACAGAGGGAAATCTCCTCTTTGTTAGTGTTGGTATTCCTAGTGCTGCTTACCCCACCAAGAGTAGTTTCTGTAGCATAGCAGGGTCAGTGCTGTCTTGTAGGGTCTTCAGAGGCTGGTAGTGACATTTGCATGTCTTGACCCTTCACTGAAGCTGGTTGCAGGTCTGTACGCCATTCGGCGTTGTGGAGGCAGGGGAGGACAAGCTGCTGGGATTCGGCATCCTGAAGGTGGGAGCTGGACGATGGTGTTGAAAACCTCACCATCTTCCATCGCAGGAAGGCTTAGCGTGGCAGATGAGCAGCAGATGGAGAGGAGAACCCGTCAAGCCTGAGCGGTGGGTCCTGTGTCCCTGCCCCTGGGTTATTTCTGGTGCACAATGGCTGAGTTGTAGCTGCATGGTGGAGGTAAGAGGTTGGCATCTGGGTTGTATCCTGCAGGTACCAGGGGTGACGTATGGCTTGGACAGACCGACTGTATCTGACAAACTTAGAACTGAAATGAATCACCTTACCTGGTGCAGGTAAGGRCAGAGATGACCTCGGCCGTGGGGTGAGCCCTGCTGGCTGGTGGCAGCAAACAGGGAGGTGGTGGCCTCCGGGAACGACATTCCTGTGGTCCCCATGTCCTGCTGCAGACCCTGATGTGGTAAGGGAACCCCTTCCTCCCCAAACCAGCAAGCAGCTCCTGGTTGGCACATGTTACTCAGGCTCTGGAGGTCCTGGTGTGGGTGCCCAGAGCATCCATAAGGTAGTCTGGAGCTTATGGTGTGACCAGCTGTGCTCGGTGCTGCTGGGAGCTAGATGCTGGTAGATGGGTCCTACGTGGGTGTGTGAGATCCTTGCCTCACCCTATGTCTCGCAGGGGGGAAGGGAGAGACCCTGAAAGACCAGCCACCTACTTCCCTGCAGGGATACGATGGGGTGTGAACAGGACTCAACGTTCATTGTGTTCTTGGTGAGCTGCCAAATGTTTGCATATCTGTCTGGCTTTTACTGGTAGGTGTCAATACTTTTTTCCACGCCTGGTTTTTGTTCTCTGCTTTCCACCAGAGCTTGAATTCTTTGCAGTGTTAGTTTTTTTTTTCTCTTTGTTTCTTTTTTTTTTTTTTTTTTCCATTTGGTGCCTTAGTAAGAAGACAACTGAAGTACTGGGAGCCCAAACTAAACCTGTCTATTATGCATTACCCGATTAGACACTGTGGTAATAAGCATTTGAATCTAAAGCTAGATTAGGCAGGGAGCAGTCTGGGGCTGGATTTGCATAGCACGCATTCCTTCTCTGTATGACGTATTGGTAAATCTACTGAAAGTGAATTTATAAAGCGCCAGCGTGCTTCAAGTGCTCCTGTTGATGCATGGGTTGCTCTCCCCACGAGGCACTCAGCTGGGCAAAAAATGCCTGTGATTGCCTGGAAGATGCTTTTTCTCCCCTCCTCCTGCTCTCACAGCTCGTGTTGCAGTCGATGGGGACGGGTAGCTCTTGCCAGCTCTAAAAACCTGCATTAATGTGTGTTTTTTCTTTAGAAGCGGTTATTTCAGGGTGTTTTCTCTTTCTGTGGCAATCTCCTGCGATAGTGAAGTGAGTCTGGAGTTTTCAGGTACCTAAATCCAATGTGCAGCTTTGTCAAGCTTTTGCTGCAGTGTTACAGGTCTTGTGCTGGAAAATGTTGTGAAGATTTGAAATCCAAAAGCCATTGAATTTCCTTCTCCTGTGGACAGTCACGAGATTGTGGATGATCTCGGGGTTGCTTTCTCTTTGAGTTATTTCATTAGTGTGTGTTTAGGGCATCCAAACTGCAGGGCTAATCTGGAGCAATGGGCTACTGCGGTTGGACWTGGAGGAAAACATTTTTCAAGGTTTAGTGCAGTGGCTAGGCAGCAAACCTTCAGGCTGTCCGTTGTAGGGAGGCGTTTGAGATGGAGGTTCTGGATGTTGGACTTTCTGGATGTTCTTGTTCTGTTGTAGGGAGGRTTTGAGATGGGTGTGCTTGTGCTAAGAGCTAAGCAGAAAACAGCCTTATCCAGCCCCTTCTCATGGTGACCTCTGTCTTGTGGCGAAGCGTACGGCAACCATACCTTTGGGTGTCTGAGCAGAGATGCTCTGACGTTGCTGCGGCTCCTGAGCCAGAAAGCACCATCTCCTCTGGCTTGGCTTTGCTTTTTTGTTGTTAGGGCTCTGCTTAGCCACTTCAGGAGCCCAATGAACGTGGTTGCCCTGCTTGAAACCTTTGCTTGGCTGGCTTGTGACCCTCGTAGCATGGGAATGAGGAAGCATGAATTGGGGAATAAGGCTCATCTCACTGAGTTTCAAGCTCAATTAGACCTGCTGGGCCCCGCTTCGTTATCAATGGTGTTGTCTGGGCTGTGTTGAAAGGTCTGGTGAGCTGGTGAACAGAAAGCTGCAGCCCTGAGTGTCTCCTCTTGGCAAGAAGCTCAGTCGTGACCTCCACTGCTAGAGCTGTTTCAAAGCTGCTAAAGGAATGGGGGGGTGTTTTGGGCTGTTGGGGATGCACTTTCTCACAGGAGAGCTGGGCGGACCTGATGTGAGTCAAACACATCGCCCTGAAGCCAGGAAAGGAGGTGAGCTTTTAGGAATGTCACGAAGGTACTGATCACCAGCTGTACTGTGAGGGTGGCAGATGTGAAGACCTCTGCAAGACCCTGCCACCAGCAGAACTCAGGAACCATCAAAGAGATGAAGTTCTCCATTGCTTTGGATTGTGAGTAAACCAGACTGGTGTCAATGGGGAGAAGTACTTTCACTTTGCTGGCCAGAGTAGTGGACTCCAACCCTGAGCAAGAAGTCATCTGCCAGGAGTGGTGAGCTTGGAAAGGGCCAGGAGCGTCGAGGACTGGTTCGAAGACTCAGGAAGGTGAGCGAAGTGATGGTGTTGAACCATGGAGCATCTCTGCAGAGATAGAAGTGAGCACGTGGGAGGGAGCTGGTGGATGGAAGAAGGCAGAGCGTGGTGCTGTACCTCAACAGAAATGGGTGACATTGTGGCTTTCTCAGCCCGTGTCGTGCCTGCGGTGGCCGCTGGGAAGGTACATCTGTGCTTGTGGGTGCRTCTGGAGTGTGGCTAGTCCCAGATATATGAACACCCAGACTGCCCTCCTGCAGCAGATGAGATTAAATTAAAAACTTCAAACACAGTTATCTTCTCTCGGGGTGTCTGAGCCTCTCAGGATCCCCTTGGGTCACTTTTTCAGGCAGTTCTTTGCAATTGCGAGGCTGTTTTTTTTAATTTTTTAATGAAAAGGGAGATCATTGTATAAATATCTACAGGGATGGGAAGCTTGTATTGCAATTTGTGGTGGGTGCAGTGCAAAGAGGAGAAATCCACTTCTGTACGTAGTCCTGGCGGAGGGGTGGCCACTGTCGCTGCGATACTGCACCTTCGAGGGGGGTTTCCCCACTGCTCCAGTGGGGTGGAGAGGCTCATTTTTTAAGCAGCATATAGAGATGGAGGCAGGCAGGATGCCTGAAGCATTAGGGATGCTACAGATGCCCTGTTTGGACTTCAAAGTATCTGGGGAAAAACAGATTTGATTAAATCAATGCAYAAAAGAAAAAATAAAAATCCTGTGCATGTACTCAGTGTGTTTAAATTTGGTTTGTATTGATGCTGCTGATGCTGATACTTTCCTGGATTAAGCATTAAAATAGCCTCTATTGATTTTTAAATGCGTCCCCTTGGGATCTCCACYGGACAGGGAGATGCTCCTGCCGGGGAGGAGGGACCTTCCTTCAGTCCATCCCCGGCAATGACGGGTCGGCTGACTTCGGAGCGAGCCCTTCCTTGCTCCCTACCATCGGTGGGAGGCAGGATAGTTAGGCAATTAAAACAGTGTGCCTCCATTAAGCCGGGTCCTCCGAATTGCAGGTGGTGGGTTTGAGCAGCTCTCCTGGGACACCCGAGTCCGCTGTCCTGTGGCATGGGGTGGTGCAGCTCCATCCCGGTCAAAGCGGGGCTTTTGGCATAAGCACCTACATAAAAAAAATATAATCAAGCCTTCCAATTAGTCTCGCCTGCTGTGCTCGCCTGCTTTTCTTTATTATGTTTAAATGCAAACAGTGTAATGTGATAAAAATTGCTGCTTTTTCCCAGGCTGGGTGGGAGCAGACGTCGCACTGGAGCTGTTGGGATCGCGTTGTGCCTGATGYGAGCTCACATATATTGTTTTTCAGTGTTTATCTGCTGAAGCGTGCAGAGGTATTAGTGTCGTACTGGAAGAAAAGCAGCCGGTGGGCCATTTCTGCCATCAAACATATTTATCAAGGAATTTTCAACCCCACATTCGTACTTTAGGGGGAAAAATCACTCTGGATTAATATCAGGATTTAAAAATCTTTAAAGGGAAATCAGCATTGCAGATGGGTAGGCCAGCTGAGAGATCTGACAAATGTGGTTTTTTTGCTTTGGGCACTTTCTGGACTACAAGTTTAATGATATCTTGAAGTTTAATGATGTCTACCTGTCAGGGTCCCTGTTAGGAAGGGCTCMTATTTACAGCAGCCTCCACCCAGTTTCCATTTTGAAAGAGGGAAAAACCAGCTTGCTACACACCACAAGCTGCATGAACACCAGTGGTTCCAGTAGCCTCACCTTAAGCATGGATAATCCTAAAAACTTCCAAACACAACCCAAAACTAGTCTGTCGGGACTCAGCTCTTCATTGCCTTGCTGTGCTGTGCTGAYGGACTGGAAGCCTCTGCTGCTGAGGAAACTCCAGTTTGCGAAGCCAAATTAATTAAGAGGCTTTCAGAGAGGAAAAACCAGCCTGCCTTCCCCCTCSGTTTTACACTCAGAGACCCCGTCTCACCCCGGGGATTACTGCTGAAATGGGGAGCGGTGAAACGGAAAGCTCAGCAGTGAAGCTTTGCATACGATAAATCAAAATCACAGCCCAAATATTCATTGGAGGAGCAGGGCTTGAGGCTAGGGGGGGAGGAAAAAAGGGGGAATTAAAATAARGGAAGGTTTTTATTGAACTATTGTTCTCCAGGAAAAGGCTAATTGGCAAACGAATATCCTCCTCCAGTGGGAAATACAGTTCCTCTCTCCCCGCTTGCCAGGCTGTTGAGTTTTTATTGACAAAAGCTTTGCATTGTCAAAGGGAGTAGTCAGAGCTGGGAGTGATCTCGGAAATGAAGTGACTTAAATCCACGTCCTTTCGGATGGAGAGGGAACTATTGAGAGGGGAGGTCTCCTTCCAGCAGCTGGGCTGGGGGGTGGTCCTGGTGCCTGTTGTGTCAGGAGGTTTCTGATCACCGAAGCTGCTCTTCCTGCCTAATTATATGTAACTTGTGATACTCTGGGGTGGGCTTCACAGCTCTGTATTATCAGCCTCCTGGAGGTRTTTTGTGCTTTGCGTGAGCATTTTCCCCCAGCTGGGGCCAAAACCAGTGATGGAAAGGGAGTGGGGCTGGATGTTGGCTTGTGCTTGTTCTGGGTGATGAGGATGGAGCCAGGATGGAGGAGGATGCTCGCCCCGGGGTGCTCGGCGGGGCTGTAGCAGCCCCCTGAGCTGCCCAGGGGGTCTTTCATCCCTTTCTTGACTGTTTTTGGCCTTGAGGGCTGCCTGGCCAAGGTTTGGCATCACCCAGCCCGGACACCCRCACAGGCTCCCTGAGAGACCAGGTTCAAATGGCAAAAAGGACAACTTTTGTGAGGGTCTTCTCYGCAAGGCTGCGGGCTTTCAGGAGAGCCCCGGGTCGGTGCTAATCCCTCCCCGCGYGTGACCTCGGCTCTGAAAGGTCTGTCTCTGCCCCTTTGAGTCCCACCACAATGCAGCGCCGGCAGCTGCCGCCCCAAAACAAGAGCGGGGTGAGGGGAGCACCAGGAGGGACGGCCCTTTGCGTCGCCTTTCCTTTCTGCCGGGTTTTTCTGTGCTGCCTTTTGAAGCCAGGCCGGGGTGCGGGGAGGGCAGGGGGATGCTCCAGCATCCTTCCCGGAGAGCCCCCCGCTGCCTCCGCCTCCCTCTGCCTTCCTGGGAAGTCTCTTGGGCTTAACCCACCTCCAACAAGTGTTGTGCCTGGGTTTCGGGATGCAAATCATTCAGGGCATTGAAGGGAGAAATAAGCGAGTTGAAAACTTTCTTCCTCCCACCGCCAACCCATCCYGCTTTTTGGTTTGCTAAAGAAGGACCACAAATCCGCCCAGCTGCTGGAGAAAAGGCACRTGTGTGATCGTAGAATTGGGTCGTTTAGCGCCCTAGTGAGTATTAAGAAATATATATATATTTATATAGGTTCCCAAACTGGGTCTTGTCTGTGGTTCCACGCTTGTTGTCCTTGTTCCTGAAATAAATGGCATTTGCTCGAGCTGATCTGCTGGAGCTCCTGTAAGAAGYGATCTGTGGAGGTTTAGAGGATGGGGCGCCAGCGCTCAGCTCGTCACCGATTAAGTTCACCCTTTCAATGGAGAACTCGTGACCTCCTTTGGTGTTACTGCGCTGCTCGCCATCTAGCTGACTGGGAAACTTCCAGCAAGGTTTGGTTTTTAATCCTCAAAAACTAAACAACGTTTTGCTCCAGCAGCATCTTCCCTGGTTGGATTCATCTGTGCACTGAGCTGTGCCAGTCTCTGCAGCCACGGGGGTTGAAGGGCTGTGYGGGGATCCCTGGGGCAGCTGATGGATGCTGCAGCATCTTCTCCTTGAACCCAAGTTTATCTCCATGCCGTGGGACAGGCGTGGTCCTGCAACACACCGGCAGCCATCCCCTGCTCCGGATTTTTGCTGGCTTGCCAAACCGAGCGGCGCTGCTCCGAGGATTGATTTCAGTTGGAGAGCGTTAAGACAGATCCCGCCTCACCCCGCTGTGCGCCACGCTCTTCCCCCCAAAAACTGGATTGCAGAGTCAACAGCGCGTGTGCTTCCCTTGGCGTGGAGCTCGCTCGCGTGCTGGAGAGGCAWCTTCCAAGCCGAGCTGTGATATCCTTGCAGTGCAATGGAGGTGGTTGCTTTTTTTCCTGAGTCGCATCATCACGACCTCTAGATAGGAGAGCTCCACGCAGACACATGCAAAAAAAAATCTCTCCCAGCACTTTTATTGCTTGCAGTAGGTGTAAATTTTCTTTAGATGGTAAAAGGAAGGCTTTTTCTGGTGTGTTACAAATCTGTGCAACTGGGTTTTTTCCCAACCAATGAACGTGTAAGTATTAACTGGCTCTGTGAATAAAGTGTTTTGATTTCTCTTACTGAATTTCACCATCGAGCCCCCGAAGCTCGTCTGCCCTTGAGCTGCGTAAAATGTCTTGCTGCGAGACAGCAGGCCCAGATGTACACTTCAGGTTGTGACAAATGCCACAATAAAAGGAAAGAATACAAAGAGGAGGCGACACATTTTAGGCGAGCGCTGGGTTTTTGACAGTGCTGGCAGATGGGGCTTTCCAGGAGCGAGCTGAGAGCCTGCAACTGCAGCCAGCTCCTGCCAGCATCCTTTGGGTACCAGGCAGCTCGAGCAAGATTTTGGAGATGCAAAATCCTCTTCTTTGTGTTCGTGGAGTATAACTGGATTTCTGGGAAGGGGGAGGAGGATCTGGGGTAATTCAGGATTTGGCAGATGTATTTATAAATCCATGAAACCCAAGTCTTTGAGATTTGCTTACGCTGAGAATTTCGGCTCTTGTGATTTAGCGATGAGTCAGGCTCCTCCTGGCAGRTGATTTTCCTGTGGCACCACGGGAAGGGTCCTGTCCCCATCCCCTTTTGTGGCTGCTGTTTCACYGGTGGATGGAGGGGGAAGAGGCAATCGTCAAACAGTTTAAAGCCTTTTAGCTGAGTGCTTTGGCTTTTTTCCCCCTCCTGCATATATGCAYGGATTTCCACCAAGCACAAACATTCCCCTCCTGTGCAGCCTGTGCATGAGAACAGCTTTACACTGGAGAAAGGGGTTTTTGGAAATCAGCAGGGGAGCTTGTGGCCAAAAAGTCATCCTGGTTGCTTTTAACAGGAATGGCCGTGCCGGGGATGCTGGCACCGTGCTYAGCACAGGGTCCGTGCTGGTGATGGGCTCAGGTCCTCCGGGCATCTGTGTTGGAGAGACGATGGCTCCTGCTTAGGGGAAGGCAATCCTGTTTCTGAGCTTTTCATCTACACAAGGGTTCAGTTTCAAAGGTTTTATTTTAAAAATTAAATAATGCTTGGATCCCCCTCATTAAAAAGAGTTTCTTTGCACCGGCTTYGGTGCAAACACGAAACAGAGCAGTACTTCTTGCTCTTAAGAGGGATGAGCCAAAATGCTGCTGCCTGATCGGATGGGCAGAGGACCGCGCACACGTTTCAGAGGGCTTGCAATCGGGACTTATCGCGATCAAGAAGAGCTCAGGTTAACGGGCGAGGCCCAAGAGGGTGCTGGCTGTCTTGGGTCCGTAAGGTGAAAAATCAAAACATGCCCAGGGAAGGCTTTGCTGTTTCTCAGGGGATGCCTTAAACGTACAGCTGGTCTGAAAAATGCCGTGGGAGCATCTAGCTTTTATTGTTGTGGAGGTCTGGACGTGACTTATCGTGGGAGGAAAATCATCTTGAATTGTTTGTTTAAAAAAATGATGCAAAGCAATTAGTGGGTTTGATGTGCACCCCAGCACTGTGCCGTGCACTGGGTTTTATATGCATGGGGAGAAGCACCGAGGAGGGGTGCACCATTGCTCAGCGGTGGGAAGGGACAAGCATAGGGTGCAATAAGCATAGGGTGCAATAAGCATAGGGTGCAATGTGTGGCATGCCAAATTTCTGCCTTCTACATGCTGTAAAAAGTGGTCCAGGACACGTGGCTCTAGCACTCGCTGGGGGTGACGGTGACTTTCAAAACTGCCYRMCGAGGCCAAGTACCTCCTGGCCACYGCCAGCCAAGGAGGTCACTTTGCAACARTGGAAGAGAGTCAGAAAATTTCCATCGGTCGGGAGCATCCCAGGCTGCACCAAAACTCTGCAGGGTGGGGGGTGGCAAAGCTTGGTGTGGCCCAAGATGCCGAAATCAGTCAGGGCTCRGCAGAGACGGTCAGTGAGCGTTACTGCACTTGCACAAAAATACTCYGTTCTTGTGCAACGCACTGAAATAAAGCTTGCCGTTGAGAAAGAACTCGCTCAGGATCTTGCATCCTTCTTTTGGGAGGGGATGGGAAAGGAGCCAGAAAAACAACACRCTAATATTCATATTTGAGGATTTAGCTCCTAGCTTCTGGGTGGGTTCGGAGGCGGGTGTAAAGGGGAGCGTGCACGCTCCTTTGCATGTGTTTGTACCCTTGCTGGGTATTTTTAGGCTGCAGACCGCAACGCTGCAATACTGATGCTGGCTTTAAACCAGTTTGTTGGGGCATCGGTCACAGACAGGCTTTGGCAGCAGGTTGCTCCACGCGGGCTAATTTAGCTTGCCGAGGAGGCTGTTGAATATGCAAGCGRTAATTGCTGCTCTCGTTTCCTTAAAGCAAAGGCGGAAGCGACACCAGGGTCCAATTTTCTCCTAATGACTGATTTCATTTAAGCACTGCTCAGGGCGATGTAGGCTTRCTGCTTTTTTTAGGGCTGGGAAAAACAACAAAACTCATCTCTCTGTGCATCGCTGATTCCATGGCCTCTGTCCTGCATGGGCACCCCGGTCGGTCCTGGTGGCACACGTGGGCTAAGCTCCTTCTCCTCCTCCTCCCTGGCCTTTCAGGCTGAGCCCATCACACACACATTTCCACCCTTGTTTCTGTGAAAGCAAAGTTATTTGGGAATGATTCAGCCCCATCAGTCCTTCCTTGGGATTTGGGGTTTGGCTAGAAGTTCCCTCAATGACCCTTCCCATCCTATCTTCCCTGRCTCTGAATGTACAGGGGCAATTAAACTTAATTTATTCTGGCCCGCTCAATGGTAAAGGCCAGAAAGCGCTATTAGATCACAATCTGACTTACATTTATTGATCTAATTAGTGCTCAAAGGTATAAATGGGAGGTGGGAGCACGACACTTAACATGTGGTGCTGCGTGGAACTGGCCCCTTCTGCTCTCCTTAACGCCAGCCTCCAGGTTGCCGGGGGCTGTCAGTTTTTCTCCATGAATAACCAATTTCTGTAGGATTTGCRGGGAAAGAGAAGCCTGCGTAGCTGGACTTTGTTCTGATGGTGCAATCTGCRCTGTCTGCAGCTCCCCACAACCTGCCAGGGAGACGTGTTTTGATTTTGATCCATCACATCAATGAATATTCAGCCTTCAGCCTTCTGAAGGTKTAATGCTATTTGCCTGGTAGCTAACATATTCTCTCTCCAACCCTTTTTAGCCTTGGTTGCTAATAACCTACAGCCCACTCAGCCTGCACTGTAGGGTGGTTTGGTTTTTTTAATTGTTTATAAATGAAAATGAGGAACCTCAGTAGCTCCAAAGCTGGAAGCAGCTCAGAAATACCTTGTCTTGGTTGCTACATGACTGTCTGCTTTAAAACCCAAAATAAAATCTTTCCTTTTGGTCTGTCATTCAAACTCCTCGTAAAACATCGTCAGGCMTGTGTATCTCTGAAGAGCAGGTGGTGTTCTGATAAAAGCTTTCCGTACATTTTTGCAAGCCCAAGTCAGAGCTTGTACGTAGCAGCGGGTTTCAAGGACGAGGTTGATGTGGTGTTGAAAAGGGGATGGAAAACGCCCTGTGGAAGAAGTCTGTTTGCTTGGGACTGGCTGCAGGAGCAGGATCAGGCTCTGCTCTGGGCACACATGGCCGTACCCACGGGCTGGGAATGACCAAGTAACCAAACTTTGCACAGCTGAAGACATGCGGGTCGGCACCGAGCTCCCATGCCGGGCATGAAGCGCTGGGCAGCCACCAGCATCTCCCTCTGCGCCTTGCTCCTCGTGGCTCTTTAAAACCTAAACCTGCAACGTTTTCCTCCTCATTGGAGGGGACAGAGGTCTATGCGCCTTTGGTTTTTTGTTTCCCTCCCTCCTTTAGGAAAGAAACTCCCCAGCAGGTCCCAAAACCCTCCTAACACCGAAGGGATGCCAGCAGGCTGCTAATGGATTTGCTGCGGTGCCGGCTGCCGGGGAGCCGCGATGAGRGAGATTTCATGGCAGCTGAAGTTCCTCCAGTGGCGGCATTTTTCTACATGCAAGATGCTAAATGTGAAATGAGATTTGGGGCTCTTTGAGAAGGGGGGACCCTCCGGACTGGGCACAGAGCAGTTGCACAGCCTGGGATTATCCCCCATGAAGATCCAATAACTGTTTYTCATCATTCATGGTTCAGCAGATGATTACACCATGTGCTAAAAATATGCTTATGGAAGACAATTTCAAGGGTCAAATCCTCCGTTAAAGTAATGTGGGTAGAGCCTGAAATTTCTGTAAGGTCCCTATTTTGGGAGGGCAGCATTTTCCATGCAAACGGTGGTGCAGGGTCCGACCCCAGGTCTGCCCCCAACCTGCCTCCGGYGCTGGCTCTCCGTGGGGCACAGCAGCTGTTTATTTGGGCATATAAACCCATAATTGGAGGGGAATGGCTCGCTCTAGCTCCAGGGAGATCAGACACTCCTCTCCAAATGCTGACCTTTTTTCCTAAGTCTCTTCATAGCTTTGTTAATAAATGAGTCATCCATATTTCAACCTTCTGCATTAACCTTGGCTGTTTGTCCTGTCTCTTAACATCTCGGCGTCTTGTTTCGGAGAGATAAAATGTGTGGGTGTGTGGCTTTATAAGACAAATGTTTAGGCTTTTTAAAAATTCTCTACTTTGCTGGTTGATTTTTCTCATTAGGGTGTTTCTCCRCCGTCCTCATTCCTCATAGGTGGCCCTCCTCATGTATTGTTGACTTGACAGTCCCAATTTTGGGGCAATATTTGCCTGGTCCTTGCCATCGGGCAAGACGTGTCTCCTGCCCTGAGTTTTGATCCCAACCTGAGTTTCAGAAATCAGCAAAACCCAAGCGACCGTCAGCGCGAGCGATGCCCGACGTAAGCACTGCATAGGAAAGTCTGAGCTACCGGCACCGTGTGATTTTTATCAGCTGAAATTGCGTCTTGTAAATATTTACTGGAATTTCAAGTAGGGTTTATCTAATTAAAGCCAAGTAAAACTTTCCATGAAAAAGAGCTGCCCAACCGGTGATTGCTGGTGGATGTTTAGGGACATGTTTAAGAGCTGGGGGGAAAATACAGGATATTTTCTCAACTCTGCTGCCGTCTGTGGCTCGGGGCATCCTGAGCCACATGAGGTCTTCAAGCACTGAGTCATCCGTGCTGGGGACCACGTACCTGGTGGCCCCGAGCACATCCAGCTWTTCCTGGCAGCAGCCTCCTAAATTTGCCATACCCCTGGCCGGACTGAGACRGGGTCTGGCCCGGCTGCCACAGCACGGGGAGGTCGGCCGGGATTTGCTGGGATTTGCAGTGGCGGTGGGGGTCCAGGACCCCTGTCCCCACAGGAACGGCGGTGCGTCCCCCTGCCACTGCCGGCTTCAGCACAAGGCAAGCAAATGCATCTTTTTAATTCACGCGGTCGTCAAGGTTGCCAGGACCGTAAATGTCAAATCTGAGCAGAAATATTTGGCACGTAAACCRTCTCCGCTCTTCCCCTCCACGCCGAGCGCGTGGGTGGCTTTRATTCCTCCTCCCCTCGGTGGGACGGGAGCGCAGTGCTGCGGGGCAGCTGCTCGAGCCTCCTCTCTTCTCTTCCCCTCAGGATCTAGTGCCCAGGAGGGAGGGACGCAGAAGATTTTGGCCATGGCCCCAAGGAAGAGGAGCGGTCGGGGGATCTCCTTCATCTTCTGCTGCTTTCGCAGCAGCGACCACCCCGAGATCACGTACCGGCTGCGCAATGACAGCAGCTTCGCCCTGCAGACCATGGAGCCCGCGCTGCCCATGCCGCCGGTCGAGGAGCTGGACGTCATGTTTACYGAGCTGGTGGTAAGTAGGATGCTTTTTATTTTTCTTTTCCCCACCCGCCCTTTTTTTCTTCCTCCTTTTTCTAGTCTCTCCAGGCTTGGTTTTGAGTTTYCAGGCAAGCTTTGGTGTGAAGGGAGCATCAGGGGCTGCTGTTGGGAGTGGTTCTGCACTGAACCTTGAGCTCTGCTCATCCCTGAAGTCCTGCCACTTTGGGTTGGTTTCTCTTTCTCGTTAGAAAGCCTTGAATTTCTTAGAGCAAGGCTTGGGGGCTGCTCTGGCTTTTTGCACCTCCAGGGTGATGCAGGGGTGTCGGAGCCGGAAAAGCAGGTTGTCCCCCATAGGTGCGAAGAGACTTTACTCGCTGGGCACTCTGCTTTGCAGAAATCCTTGGGTGTGAGCTAAATTGAGATTTGGAGAGTCAGGATATTGTTTCTTTATCCCTTGGTACCAAAACTCTGAAAAGCGTGAATCAAAAAAAAAAAAATTGACAGCCAGAAAAAGCTTTAATTTCCTCTAAGYGAAAACATTTTGGTGTGGTTTGTTGGATGGACCCAGAGTGCTCCACTTCGAGTTGATTCCGCAGTGAAATGGGGTTTCTCTTCGGTGCTTTGACGTGCAGAGGGAGCTGGGAGTCRTGGTGCTGGTCGGTCACACCTCATGGTATAGCATGTCCCGTTAGATGCCAGGCAGCATGGTTTTGGTGAGCCGGGCCACTTGGTAGAGGAGAGGTCCAGGTTCTATTAYGAGAGCCGCTTTTGCCCAGACGTCCTTCTCCCTGGGTGGGATGAGAAGGCAGACTGGGACACCCGACGCAGCACGATGGGGATGAGGCGTCCCTGCAGCAGGACCTCTTCTTGCAAAGAAGCAAAATGCTGCCGGTCAGATTTGGTTTGTTCAGGTGGAGCGAACGCCTCTGTTCCATGTTTTTCTCCACTGATAACTTGGCAAAAGCAGATTTTCTTGGGGAAATTCTTTCCCATGGAAAACTCCTGCCATGCTCCACCCGAAGACAGTGTCAGGGCTTGTTGCCCTGCGGCTCGGCGTTGCTGGCCGGGCTGAAGGAGGCATCTGCAGAGGCTCATGCACTGGAGCCCCATCAAACCTGCACGCCCGTAATGCTTTCCTCAGCCCGGGATTTTCAAAGCGTCTCCCCCAAATTCAGCCAGATGCTTCGTGCAGAGGCTGTGCCGCAGGGAACCGCTGTGTGTGCAGGGAGGCAGGAGCCCAGCGGTGCTCACAGGGACCAGTGGGGCCCGGGGTGTGCCCTGGTGTGGCCCTTCTGCTCTCCATCCCTTGCTCCRTGCTGCCGAGATTTTGGGTTTTTTCCCCCAGCCAAGGGTGAGAATAAGGCTTGGAGGCAGCTGCTGCTCCAGGGCATGCCGGCAGCAGGAGCCGTGCTGGATCCCCAGGGACTGAAGTCATAGAGGGAGGAGGGACAGCGGGTGCCCACCGTGCTCCTGTGCAAGCAGCTGCAACCCCCTGGCTCCCCAAAAAACCCATCAGGCAGATCTCGACCCGAGCCAGCGCCGGGTGGGAGGGAGGGGGAAGCCGAGCTCTGCCCCGCGGGCGCAAGAGGGCAGATTCCAGTTCGGGGGGAGTGAAGTTGCGAATCCCCCCCCCTTCCATTACAACAGCTCCTTCTTGCTCTCAGTAACCTGTTGGTGTCGGGTATTAAATTTCAGCGTTAGTTAAATGGTTTGGAAAGYGTCCCACTGTTTCTGTATAAACCCACTGTGTAACATTTGGAAGAGAGACAGAGAAAGCACTCAGAGATGCTGGGCTGATTTTTACGCCTGCGGGACCCCGATGCCACCCGGCCTGTCAYGCTTGACCGTCCGGGGCAGGATGGCTTGTGCCTGCTCTGTGGGACCAGGGCTCCCTCCAAAGTCCTCCGTTGTCTCGGTCAATTGGGTTGAGGGAAGTCAAAGGGGCTGGAGGTGATCTGGAGGCTTTGCCAGCTCGGGTTGATCCTTGGCCAACTCTTGCAGCTTAATAGTGACTTTTCTGCCCCGTTTGTTCCCATTAGGGACTCAGAGTGGCGGGGGTGGAAGATTTCAGGCCTGGGAAGGRCGGTGTCTTTGGGGATGTGGCAGTAGTGTGTTTGGTCACCGGGATGGACAATCCTCCCACAGAGACCGACAATCCAGCAGGGTCCCTGCTCCGCAGATCCCAGCCTGCTGCATACAACAAAGGACAAAAACTCTTTCTTTTTGGAGCCATCCTGCAAAATATTCTCTGGGCTTCRGGTGGTTTTAAGTGTGCCTGTTCGTCTGAGTCAGGAAACATCCATAATGKGAGAAATCGGTGACTGTCCCGTGCCAGTGGCAGAGGACGAGGGCCTGAGCTGCAGAGGGACGTGGAGCAGCTGTGACTCCAAGGTCAGCTAAAGGCTCRATCTGCTTTCTCTGCGTGTGTTTTATGGCCTGCTTTATGTTAGATGGACACTTCGGATTTTAATTAGAATAGTTAAATAGTATACTTAAATAGTTAGAGTTGTATTCTGTGGCCATGCAAGTGTTTCTCAGGAGGAACAACAGGGAAACAGGGGATGKTTTTTTTGCCTGGGCACAAACAGGAGCAATTAGCCTGTAAGAAATGCCCCATGTCCATCCTAGGCTGCAGGGACAATGTGCCCTGTCCCAGCCAGCGGTACACAGCAGGCAGGGGCTTTTCCCTGGCTCAGGGCAGATGCAGATGTTGTTGCTGTGGTCAATGACTGATCACTGCTTCCTCCCAGAGGAACCTTTTCCCTTTCCCTTCCTTCCCCCCCGCCTGGACTGAATGGGTTTTCGTTGAGGTATTGTTGGGATGTCGCTCAAGYGGGCACTGGCCCCATCTGAAAGGCTTTCCTTTGTCCGCTGTCCTGCCGGGGCTCCGGCCAGGCTCAGCCACCCAGGGAGGAGCAGGTGCTGGCAGGGAAGCTCAGGAAAAAGTGGGGTATTTCAGGAAGATTTGCTAATTTACTGCTCCCTTGGCTGGGACAAGGCTTTGCAATTCCGTGCAGCTCTCCTTGCATTGACACGGGTGCATCCCACCRGCTCAGGTCAGCGGTGTTTGCTCCCTGGGGCTTGTGCAGCGGTGTGGTAGCCACCAGGCAACATCCATCAGATTTAAGGAGTTTCAGGAGCCATCGGTCCTCCCATAGGACATCTCAGGAGGATCGCTGTGCCGTGGGGCTGCTCGGCCCCGACGAGGGGGAATATCTGGGGCTGCACGAGCTGCCTGCAAACCAAGAGAACAAAGCTGTGCCATCTGCCACGGCTTCTTTCAAGAGGCTCCTGCGTATCCAGGCTAACAATACGGCATTTCTTCAAAGGCTGAAATCTTGCTTGCACGCTCAGAGAAAGCACTTGCAAAGCTCCACATAATGGTGCCATATGGTAGATCTTGCCGTAACAATCCTCTCTATTTTCTGCCAGCAACTAGACTTTCCACCAGATGGGTAAATGACTGATGTCCTTTATATCTGCTTAACACTCCTTGTCACTCTGAGGTTTGTAATGAAACGCTCTGTGTGTGGTGGCGTGCATCGGCCCCGTGGGACGTGCGCCGAGCGGGGGGGGTGGAAGCACGGGGGGATTGAACRGCTTGGTCCGGAGAGGGCAGCGGGAGCCCCAGCACAACCCAGGACCCTTCGCTGGCTCTCTTCCCGATGGGTGGGTTGCAGCGGTGTCTCCATCCCGGCAGTATGAGAGTGATGCTCCGGCGACTCCTCAGACCACCTGGATGCTCGGAGGAGCTGCCGGGTCCGGCGTGGCTTTGCTTGCCCCTGGAGCACGAGGTGCTGCCTCTCCCTGGTCCCACACCTCATTCCCAGCCTGCATCCCCGCCGGCGGAGGGATGGGCTCAGAGGAGATGCTGCCCCAGCYGCCCCTCGAGGCTTGTCCTCCCAAATACCTGGGCTTTGAGGAAATTCCAGTTACTGCTCCCAGTGGGGCTTCTCAGATTTTTTCACCTCTGACTTGTCATTAGCGATGCAGAAGAAATTAGAGCAGCCTCCGTCTAGCCCTGCATCCTGCCTGTGATGTGCAGCAGCCCATTTTTAGCTTATGAAACCAGAGCAGGTAACCTTCCCCAGGTCCCTCTGCCCAGACTCCAGCAGCCAACAAGTTTTTGGAGACCCGGGGAGGTGACGCCAGGAGGCGAGTGGCTGTGCAGTGTCCCCAGCCCTGGGSTCAGGACGGGAGCAGACCCCTGCCCGCTGACATTGCACAGTGTTAGTGACTGCCTTCACTGGGATCCGCTGGAGGGGAGATATTCACACACAGTCTCCGAAGTGCTGGGCTTTATGCCTTCCCCTCCTGCGACGTGGAAGGCTGCTCCATCCCTCCCTGCTGCTTTATGAAGTAGTGGAAACTCGGGAGCCTGGGGAACAAAAAGAAAGTCTCTGGCAGCTTACAAGATTTATCACAGCATTTGTTTTTGCTGTACTTGGGGCAACTAATGCATTTCACCAGAGCCGTTCTTTGGATGCTATCTGTTAGGAGATAGCATCCCCCGTCACAGAGATTAATTCGGTGTCGCCTTTGAAATGCTTCATGGTGGGCGATCGGTCTGTAGCTCACGATTTGGGATGCTTGGGTAAAAGATGCTCCATGCGTAACTGTTCCGCAGAGCTGTGCCTTCCCACCCTCTCGGCGTGCCAGGATGATTGCTATTTTATATGTTGCTCGAACGGGGAGTGGAGGACAAGCCCAGTGCGAGAAGGCAGTGGTGGGATCAGTGTGAGCGCCGGGCTGGGAACTTGTTGCTAGTGATACCCAGTTTTACTTAGGAACTTAAGTAATGTGCTTTTCCCCCGGTTTCTAATCCAATAAGGAGAAAGTATGAGGTTTTGGGCCTTGCAAAACAACACGGCTTTTAAGTAACAGCTGAAGGATCAGCTGCAAAGCCAAGCTTTGCATTTCATGCTTGCAGGTCAGCTGTCGTTTTTTGCTGCCTGGTCTTTGCAGCATTAAGGACYTAAGGATTTTGGGAACCACTGAATGGTGGCTGAAGCCATTTTCCCCTATATCTGCAAAGAAAAGCATGCAGTTGGTACCCAGAAAAAAATACGATTGCAATAACCCTTGTGTCCTGGGCAAAACACTCCTTTCTGCAGAGTCTGTCCAAGGCCAGACACTCAGCACGGGGCTCCTGACCCCGTCCCACCACCGTCTCCCAAGACTAAGCTCCCTTGAGCTTATGAATCCCTTTTAAGGAAGAAAACCAAGTGATTCGGCGGTGTCTGCTTTTAAACTCACTCTGCAGGGAACCATGTGGACACTTTTACTGGGCTGCCCAGGTTCTGCTCGTTAGATGCGAACAGCCTGGACCTGCCACGCTCTCATCCCAGCCCGCTGCTCACAGCGCTTGTTTTCRTCACCTCGTGGCGTTACACCCTCGCAGATAATCTTTTAAACATATGTTTTGATAGGTAAGCATCTGATACAGAAGTTGCACACCTACTCRGCAAGAAAATAAGGATTTTCTGCCTACACGTGTTCCACGGACCTGAATGAAGTAATCCACCGAGGAATGCTATATTTCAGCTGAAACATTCGTGTAATTGCAATATCTGTTACAGCTACAAACTAGCATGGGGGCTTGCCCAAAAACCATGCTGTTCCCGACCCGTAATTTTACAAAGGAGCCATGTTATAGCACAACGTGAACCCCAGCTGAAGGCAGAGAGCGCATAAGAAACCCTTTTGTTTCCAGGAGAAGTGCAGCTGAAGTGGAAAAATTGCACGGTCTCCCTGCTAAGTGCTTTCCACTTTGCACTTCGTAAAAGAGGRGGCCTGGTCCCTGGGAGATGCCTGGGCAGCTCATTCGGTAACGCRTCGGTGACCTTAATTGGGGCATTTAGGTTTTTGGCTTGCACCAGCAGGTCACTACGGAGGGTGCGGGCCTCATTGGATGGGGCATCTGCTCCAGCAGTGGTCTTCTCCTCCCTGATTCCTCGGTGGTTGGGTGGTGTTGCTGGAGTTACGGGCAGGATTGAGCAGCACGTGGGTTGTGCTTCGTCACCAACCTCAGCAGGAAGCGTTCCTGCTGGGAATAGCCCGTACCTGCCTTGTATCGGTTGGCAGATGCAAACGAAAGCTGTTTGTACCGCTGTAGTATCTGTCGCCGGCAGAGTCTGGGTGTTCTCGGCGTGCATCACCGYGGTCGGCTTTTGGCAGCCGAGGCTTTCTGCAGCCCCGCAGGCAGGACCCTGCCCGAGCGCCCCGTGGTCCTAATTCCCATCAATTCCAGTGTTCAAATCAATACTGTTATTTACGGGGATCAGCTTCCCTTCCCCAACACCTAACATCTATAAGCCYATCTGATGCCTGCTTGCGCTAGGCATCTTGCTGGATGTCAAACCTTGGTCAGAAATTGCCTCCTCACAGGGTGAGTGTCTGCTTTGCACCTGATTAAGTTCTTAAAAATGACTTTTGGATGTCAGGTGTGACTAAAGCCAGGGTTGTGGGGAAATGAGGACCACTTSTCCCACCCAAACCACGGGTATGCAAGGAGTCCATTTCCAGCTTACGTTGCCCATCAGCATCAGGCTGTAGCTGGCTCCAGCTTCCCTCGACTGCATCCTTCGGGTCCCGCRCGCAGAGTGGTAAATCTTGGGAAGCTTTCAGGATTGAGTTGGCGTGGGGCTTTGCAGCCACTAATTCCCATGCAGCCCCTTTTTGAAGCCCTTCCCAGGGCATTATCKGGGGAAACCTTGGAACGGTTTAGCCCCAGACCAACCATGCACAGCTTTCTTACATGAGCATCCCTGTCAGGCAGGGAACATCTGAAGCCACACTTGACCTGTTGGCTTGACTTCCAACTTCAGTAGCTCTCAGGGATGCCAGCAGCAGAGGTGGTATCTGAAAGCTGATTGAAGAGGGAGCTGCTKCTTTGGGTCCATAAATAGGTGGGAAATCCACATCTGAAACCACCTTCTTATTTATTTGCCTGCTCTGTGCTTTATTATGGTGGGAGGTGCACCCACCAAAGGACAGTCATGCCCAGCTGTGGTTGATTGGATTTAATCCATTTTAGCTATTACAGTAGTAAATAATGGTYCGATACATCTCATTTATTTGCTTTCAGGGTTTATGTACAATTGTGTGGAAAAAGCACGCTAGAGATCCACCTGCAGGGCTTCTACATCTGAGAGTGCTCTTCGGGATAAAATTGTGTAGTTCAATAACTCAGGCTGGAAAAGTACCCTGTGTTAATTAAAATGGGAGAAAGGTTTTCCAGATGATGTCRGTGAAAAGGTCACAGAAGGCTGAGCTCAATAAATAAAAATAAATGTGTATATGCCGTTATAGATATATATTACAACAAAGAAGACTGAGAAACCTAATTGGATACTTCTCTTTTAAAATACACTAGTATTGGAATGTGAACACCTTTAAAACCTTTAGCCTATTAAAATGATGAATTAAATTAAATAATATTAAAGCATTACGTGCTGTGTGCCTCAGTTAGGTGTTTGAACTGATGSGAACATGAACCAGCTGCAGCTAGAGTTCACTGAAGAGCTAAATCAGCTATTGATGGCCATAATCTTTCCTGCAGAAGAAGAAAGGAATAAATTCTTTATTTAYGTCTGTTCAATGCATTCAGGTCAATAACTGAAAACTGCAGGGCAGGGTGGATTGGGCTCTTTCCTCTTCCAGTCTGGGAAGAGGAAATGTGGGAAGAGATTGGCTAGCACCTCAGAGTGCTTACACATTATTCCTTGTTGCTGCTGCTAATTTCCTTGCTGTGGGCGATTTCCTTTATTAGAAAAATCATTACATGATAAAGGCAAAATTAATAAAAATCTTCTATCCGTTATGCTTATTCATTAATAAATACAAGTGGTTGCATTTTGTTAATGTTCTGTAATTCCAGCTGCAGGTTGTCATGGGTAAATTGCAAATATATAGTGATAATATTGGCTGGGACCAGTTTGTCTGGGAGATTGTTTTTAAGTTCTCAGGGTCCTATGGCTGAAAAGATGTGTGCTGAGGAGGAGGTATTTTTATTACTAATACTAAAAATAAAAGACTTCATTCACTACCTTCCTATTTAAAAAAAAAAAAAAAAGATAAATCTGCATATGTTGAGAATTGTAATCACCTAAATAAATGTTGCAGACAGAGGAGCTCCTCCTGCGGTGCAGGATGTGTGCGAAGGTTGTTGTTAGCACTGTAAGAGCCACTGATTAATAAGGCTGTTTCTTTAGGAAAACAGCTTAAAAAGACAATAACGAGCTAAGTAAGATCGATTCTGAGGTGGAGGTTTATCGCGCGCGGGTGCGGATCGCAGTCAGGGCTGGCAGTYGCGGGCAGCGCCTTCGCGCAGCGGAAGGAGATTAGATGAGGTCCAGGGGGGGAAAATGCTGATTGCTGTTTCCCTTGACGCTGCAGCGTTCTGGGATAAATCAAATTGATGAACTTGGAGAAGAATGCCTGGAAGAGAGTGAAAAGGCGATATGACCCCTGAGAAAGGAAGCCGATGCAGGCTTCAGCAGGCCATTATTTATTTTTTAATTCCCATGCTGTACCAGTTAATGCCAAATGTTGCCAAAAAGTTCCCGCTTGCTTCTTTCTTTCTTTCTATTTTTTTTTCATTTTTGAGCAATCTTGGATCTCTCATGCTTTATTTGAGGATGCAGGAGATCTTGCCTTTACATGCTGTAGTCTCACTGGTGTCCTTACAGAAGTTTCTAAACTCTGTGCATTCATCCATCAGGAGTAAATTCACTTGATCTTTATTATGTTGGTCATTTATTGATCCGGTGTTGTCTTTCTGTATGTGTGTGTGTATATATATATATGCACACACATGTATGTATATTTAAACCCAGAATAAGCCAGCAAATTTTAATTGATTTTTATTTCAATTATGACAATGGATAACCTCCATGTTTTCCCCTGTCACCTCCGTGTATTACGGTTACACAATTTATCAGCCAGAAAGGTGCATTAGACTGATAAGTTTTTCATCTTTTTTCCTACCCCCTCTGAAGATATTCCGGAGGTGCAGACCCCTGTAAAGGGAATCGTCCCTTACTTAATCTCTACTCCCCAGCTACTTCKTGCAGAATTTTTGGTGGCCCGTGGGACCTGTGGGCTGTAGGGGAAGAACAAGTGATGGTCGTGCTGGGGCGTTGCAGCCATGGGTGGGCAGCACGTGGGCTCATCCAGCTCCAAGAGCCCGTCCTGGAGCTTATTTCTGAGGTCAGAGATTTGCAGCTTCCAGCTATTGCCCCCATTAAAGCCCATGGCTCTCAGCCCGTGGAAGATGCTCATTAAAACATCCACCTATGGGTGAAGCAGCAGGGACAGGAGCTTGCACTGAAGGACCGCGCCATCGTGACGTGACCGTCCCTGCAATAGCCTGGGGCTGGACTTGATGCCTTCTCTGCTGGGAGGATCAAACATTTCTTCCAGCAGCAGTGCCTTGCTTTTCTGCTTGATCTGGCTTTGCCTTCAGAGGGTGGTTGGAGACTACCTTGACTGCAAACCGGAGAAGTGRTAGAGTCTCCCTCCTTGGAGATACTCAAAAGCTGTCTGGACATTGTCCTGGGCAATGGCTYCATGTGGCTCTGCTTGGTCAGGGGGTTGGACCAGAGGACCTCCGGTGGCCTGGGCTCCTCATACCACCCGATGGCCAGCTCGGGGAGGTAGAGACCATTGGAACATCTGCCCCCTGAGCATCTCCAAGGCAAAGGTGTAAGGAGGGATGAAAACTTGTTTGGCCCATGGGATCCTGCTCACAGCGTGCTGAGCTGAGCCACATGTTTCTAAGGTAGCTTTAGGAGAATGGCGTGGGATTGCCTTCACTGGAGCTTGTGCTGTGCTGGGAGGGAGGAGGAGGTTGGCTTGGCTTGAGCRCAGAGCCGTCAGCAAAGCAAGCTGCACGGAAGTATTTTACCTCCTAGAAATAGCAAATACATGCTGAGAATCAAATCTCCCCTATGAGTGTTTTTTTAAAATCATATTCAAATGAAGATTTAATGCTGAAACACGTTTCCTGATCTAAAGGTGAATAGTTTAACTGTACGGGATAAATATTAAAGAGGAGCGTATCTCTTTCCAGTAAAAACACTCTGGGCAGAGACTTCCTTTTGGTAGCAAAATGAGGCTGTTATTTCACGTGCCTTTGACCCATTTCCAAAAAAATATTTAAAATAGCAAAGTTGGCAGAACCTGCCGTGGGAGGCAGCCAGGTGGAAGGGGCAGAGCTGTGAAAGGTGAGGCTGAAGTGAGGGGTGAGGGACACGGATTCACTGGTTATCTTCTCACTCTTCAACAGCCGCCTACATCGCACGCTGTAGCAAGAGTGCGTGGCTTGCAAATGGCCTATAAAATTAATTGCCAGTTAGAATCACCTAATTATCGAGCTCGTGATGATTAATTGAAGGTGCATATGGGTTTGAGGTTGTGCACGGCTTCTCTGCCGCGTTACGACTCCACCGTGCAATTGCAAAAGGCTCTGCCAGAGCTGTGTTTGTACGGTGGTCTGTGAGCCACCGGGAAATGGCTGATGTTCCTGTCCCCTCTTGATCTTTTGGAGTTTGAAGGGCAGTTTCTGAGCAGCCTGCTTGGGGCCAAGGAGTACTGAGATACCCATCAATGAGCATAAACGAAGGGCTGGAGGTGGGTGCAGGAATCCCCATGCACGTAAAACCAGCAACAACCTGACTCTTCACGGTTAAGTCGCTGTTACAGCTCAGAATAACAATCATTAGTCACCGTTTGATTATGAGGATTTTTGCATTCACTAGGTGCCACGTAGTATTTAAACACTTCTCCCAAGCATCCTGCAAGATATCATTAGTTAGGTGTTGCTGAGTGATGCAGGGCTGCAATGACTGAACATGTTTGGTAGAGCCGGGGCACAATGAAACGTGCTATGTGGGGCTCAGAAGCGTTTCTGCACCTTTTTTGGATGTGTTTGCACATTGTCATGTACCAGCACCTAATATGTTCTTCTGCTTTATTCCTTGTTGCTCCCACTTAGGCTTCAGCTCAGTGTAGGTTTCTTCCTTGGTTAATAAATCTTCATGTTTGCACAAGTTGTATTTTTAGGGTATGGGTATTTTGAAAGTTTCAATAAATATTTTTCTAAGCACCTAAGTACAGATGTGCGTGGCTGGTGCTTTCATGTCTGAATCCCAGATTCCCGTGGAAGGGACGCGGGTTTGCAGTGGAAGCATTTTCCTGCACTCACTCAAACCCTCACTGCAGAGGTAAATAATTATCAGGAGACCCTCGTCCTCTCCCACACTCCCAGATGTACTTTTCCAATGAGCTGACTTTCAGCCGAGTCCCTGTGTCAAGTGTCGTCCTGTTGCCACCTTTAGACCTGCAGAATTGGGGCTGAAGCAGAGCTTGGGTGTCTGACCGGCTCGTAGCCTGAGGAGACACAAAGGGAGAAGAACATCAAGTGCAATTTCTGTTTTTCACATGCACCAGACATGGAAGGCTGACAGCACTTGCCCAAGGCTGGGGAAGAGATTGGTTGCTGGATATGAATCCCTGACCTCCCAAATTGTAGGGGCACGGGGAGGTTTGAAAGCGGCGCTCATTGGAGGAGTCCCTAAGCCAGGTTCTCCTCCCTGGGCGCAGGGGGAGGAGAGGTGTCTCAGATTGGGCTCAGGCTTTCTCAGTCCTCACTTTTTTCCAAGCCTCTGTCACGGCAGGACGTTTATTTCTGTTGTAAGGGTGTCTTGCAAGTCTGCTTTCAGAGCTCCACCAACATCAGCTGTGTGCGGCACTGTGGTTTGAAGAGTCAGTCGATATGGGGGGAAAAAGTCAAGGAAAAGGCAAAGCCTCTCCATGTGTACGTAACGGAAAAAACTCCATGACACCTTTCCTTTCGAGGAGTAATTTCATCAGGAAGTGAAATTAATACCTGAAGTGGATGTATAAGCCTCTCTGAGATGTTCAAAACCGCCCACAGCCCTCTGTCGCTGCGTGTTGTGCTGGAGGGCCCTTGGGTTTGGGTTACAAGGTAGCTGAAGGCTCCCTTCCTTGGCTACTGGGTGTGATATGAGCTTTACTTAGATCAGCTGAATTTTTTCGTGGCCTGTGGGCTGGCTGATGCAGGGACCCGTCTTTCTCCATAGGCATCTTGTTTAGCCTTCACCAAATGGGGCTTTTACCTTTGATTGGGGTACCAGGGGCTACCAGCTTTAATTGATAAGTGTTATTATTCAGGCAGGGAAACCTAAGTGGGTCTCCATGTGGTTTCTTTTTTTTTTTTTACCTTTTTTAGTTGCTGGAATTAAGTGTGTAATTTTTAATGGGAATCCTCTTAATTAAATCCACTGGCTGGGTAGGATGAGTTGGCTGGAGGCCACGGCAGGGCTCTCCTGTGACCTTCTACAGCATCTCCAGCGCTCCCATCGCTGTGCCAACATCCCTCCAGCACGAGGATTGTCATCAGTGGTGGTGATTTTAAGAGACATCAGTGGTTGTAAGATCAAGATGTTGGCTTTAGCAACAAGCCTCCCAGCCCTGCCTGAATGTTTTATTTAGTTAGTTCTCTGATAAAAGCTTTGACCTACATCTAGCACCAGGAAGCGATGAGGCTTTGATAATACTCGGGCATCCCGGCGGAGGGCACACTGCTAACCAAGCCTCCAAGTCGAAAATGGATGTGTCCTTTAAAATAAAATCAGATAAACCAATAAAGATTTCAGTCAGTAAACAGCTTTATCTCTGCCAGGCAATACATAGTCCAGTTTTGATGGAGAGGATGTACCTCTTTATGAATCGTAGATATTAGGAAAAGCGCTTTCTATTTTTAGTCATAGGAAAACAAACCAAAAGCCAAAAAAAMCCCCCAGTTTTCGATGATATGAGGGTGTTGGTGATGGAAATGGGCTGGACCACTCAGGGTGCTCAGTGGTGAAGCAGTTATCTGTTAGTGGTAAAATAGAAAGGTCCTATTTGATTTTTTCTTCGCTGTATGTATCTTAGATGTGTTCTATCATCCAGAGCTCTCAATCCTCTGTGCGAGCCTATCTTGCAGGCGGATGTACCGGCTTCATGGGTGTCCTTTCTAAAACGCTTGCTGCCTTTAAAAGCAATGAAGGCAATGTCTGGGAGGAACGAGGCAGAGGGGTTTGCAGCCCTGTCCTCCCGGCAGCCAGCTGTAGCTCAGGAGTCAGGGGGAGGTCAGCAACAGCAGGATGAGAATTAGCATCATTGCCCTGACAAATCGATAGTCACGGGGCGACGCTGCGGGACCACCGCTGCCCTGTGGTGTGGCCCCACATTGATTTACACCACTTATCTGGGGGCTGTGTCTGTGCCATCACCCGTTTGTGTACTCATGTTGCATGTTTTGTGGGGTTTTTTTTCCCTTTCCAGGATGAACTTGACCTCACGGACAAGCACAGAGAGGCCATGTTCGCGCTGCCGGCGGAGAAGAAGTGGCAGATCTACTGCAGCAAGAAGAAGGTAAGAGACCCGTTTGCGCTGTGGTCGGAGGCTGAGCCCCTTCCGTCCCGTGCAGGGTGGGGAGGAGATATGGGGAGGGACACAGCTCTCTTGGGATGTCCAGTGGTATTTGGGATGTCGCAGAAACAAATCTGTTCCCCGGGGTGGCCCTGCGGAAGCAAGGTCCTCAGTCTCCAAAATGCAGAGCCCTTCCTTCCGAGCCCATTCAGGCTGGAGGAGGTGTCCCTGCCTGGGTGTCCCCAACCCCATGCTCGTCCCTGCCAGCACAAGCAGAGTCACGTGGAGCTCCGTGGCCACTGAGGTTGGCATTGCAGCAGCAAGGGGCTTCTCCGGTCACCATCTCTTGTGGCCCTGCTCTTCTCTGCTGATGTCTGGGGGCCCGATTACAGCCTGCCCAAAAGCCTCCCCTTCCCCCGGGTTTCCAGTTTGCTGCCATGAAGCAGGCTTGGGCGTCGTTTTTGTCCTCCCACCGGCTCTTCCCAGAGGACTGCGCAAATGGAAAGTGCCGCTGGGGAAGCCATGCCCCCGCAGCGCAGCCTGCGAGAGATTTGGCCTGGYGGTATGGAGCTTGCTTTTAGGGTGCAGCTGTGTCACCCCTGGGGCGATGAAGGGCTCTAGGCTCATGGGTGTAACTAAYTGAGGTACCGCTGATAAGAGACGAGGGTTGATGCGAGTCGCTGATCTGTCTGCTGAGCTCCTGGCGCGACATGTCCGCTCTGCCATGCTGCCCTTGCGGCAGCGTTTCTTAAGCTGAAAACATGCACGGACATCTTCCCAGTGCCGAGATATGTCTCAGCTTGGTTGTGTCACCCTTTAGATAGAGGTCAAGAATTGAGGTTTGTTTGTATTTCTGCCGCTAAATCAATGCCCAGGTGGCCAAAGCCTGTGGTGCCCGTGGGCAGGTTCACAGTTGCGGCAGGCAGTGATGCTGTCACGGTCCGTCCGGGACGGAGCAGAATGCCTTGACACCTTTCTCCCGCGGTTCGTTTGCTTTTGCTCCTGGGGGCAGGCAGCCCAACTGGCGTGGAGCACCGCAGGCTGGCCACCTGCAAGGTCGCCAAAATCTCTTTTTTTCCCCAGTAAACTGAACATGCCCCTCAGCTGGGGGCATGGACCTGTTGGAGAGGGTCCAGAGGGGGCCACAAAAATGATCTGAGGGATGGAACGCCTCTCCTATGAGGACAGGCTGAGAGAGCTGGGGTTGTTCAGGCTGGAGAAGAGAAGGCTTCGGGGAGACCTTATAGCAGCCTTTCAGTACTTAAAGGGGGCTTATAAGAAAGATGGGGACAGACGTTTTAGTAGGGCCCGTTGTGACAGGACAAGGGGTAATGGTTTTAAACTAAAAGAAGGTTGATTCAGACTAGATATAAGGAAGAATTTTTTTACGCTGAGGGTGGTGAAACAGTGGCCCAGAGAGGTGGTAGATGCCCCATCCCTGGAAACATTCCAGGTCAGGTTGGACGGGGCTCTGAGCAACCTGATCTAGTTGAAGATGGCCCTGCCCATGGCAGGGGCCTTTAAAGGTCCCTTCCAACCCAAACCATTCTATGATTCTATGATTCTGTGATTCTGTTTCCAAATTCAGCACTGCGTCCCCTAACCTGGCTGCAGGAGTTGGCTCRGCAGTGCTGGCCGTCGCCTGGCCCCGCTCGAAGGGTGCTCACTGCCATTAATGCCTCTTTTCTCCTGCTGTAGCAATGGCACCAGATTTTCCAGCCGCGTTTTAGGCCAAGAGCAGGCTTACCTTGCTCATGTAGGATTAAGTTTTAAGCCTCTCATAAATACCCCTGAAATCCCTGTATTATTGTTAGACAGAGGCCTGCCATGCCCGAGATTTAAATCAGAGGGGAGAATAGATGTTAACAAATTAAAGGCACTGCTCTGAATCAACAAGAAAATGGGCAGGAGATGCTCGCTCGTCACTGCCTGTTGGATAAGTGGGGCCGTGCTTCGGTGTGTCTGGATAAGGGGAGACAATGGAGACTTAAATCAAGCAAAGCCGTGAAATTATTATTGTGAGTGGAGATTATGTGCTATCTAATCTCCTGGGGAAGGGTTTAGATGAGGCTGATGGTGCCTCTTTCCTATTCCAGCACCTCCTTGTGCTCATGGTTTTTTAAAAACCGTGCTGAGAAACTCCCTGCTCCAGGGGGGGTGTTGAAGGAAGGAGCCACAGAAGCGCCCCGTGGCATCCTCAGAGGTCCTCAGAGCAGGCGCCCATCCCAGGCTGGATCCTGGCTGCCGCTCTGCCCCGGTCCTCRTTCCTCTGGCCGCTCTCAGCCGCTCCTTCCCTACTCGTGATGTCATCTCGGCGAGCTGCAGAGCGTATGTGCCACTGCTTGCTCTGAAGGAGATGTGCTGCTGGAGGCGAATGCTTTTTAATGAAAAATGAGCCAGACCATATCAATGGAGGCTTCAGCAGTGGAGGAAACCACGAATCACATGGGCTGGAGAACATGCCTCTATGCACAGCAGGTTCTAGGTAGTGCTGCTCCTATGTGATGAGGACCGGTAGGCATCAGAAACATCGGTGGCTATCCCAGCGACTTGTGGTAAATCTTACTTGTGTACGTATGTTTTTATGAGGACAAATCACCTACAGGGTAGCCTGGCATCGAGGAGAGGGGCTGGGCTTCTTCAGCTGAGAGCAATGGCTGGGTTTTGGCTGGGGCAGTGGAGCTGAAGACAGGGCAGGGGTCCTACCTCCCTGCCTTGGCTGCAGGCTGGGCRATGGTGATTTGGGAAGTCCAGGATGCGCCCAAACCCTTTGGCCTGCCTGTCTTTAATAGCAAGTCATCACTTGAGATGCTGGTAACACCCAGTTTCTCCTGGTGGCTCTCAAGGTGGACATCAGTCACAGGCAGCTGCCTGACTTACCAAGGATCCAAAATCATCCCCTGAGCAGTTTTTGTTCTTTCCTCTGCTACCAATTTCGGCTCCTGTTGGAAACAAGCTGCTGAGAGTTGGACGACTTCAGTCTGAGACCAGTTGGAACAAGCTCCATCTCGAAAGAGCAGCGTGAGGCAGGACAGAAATGCTGCCCAGACTTCTCCTGGGGGGGGTCCTTGAAAATCAGCTTTGCCAGGCTCCAAAATATCTCATGTTGTGGCCGTATCCTGGGCAGCCAGGGCATTCCCCTGCCTCTGTCAATGGCAAAGGTGTGTGCAGCACGGAAAGCATCTAAATACCTGTCCTTTCAGCACGTTCCCTGCTGCCGTGTGCCATCTCTGGCACTTCTGCTTTGCCGTCGGCATTGCCAGTCATACTGAGCTCCGCAGAGCATATCCTAAGTTGTTGCACGTTTTATATATTCCCGTGATAGGTAAGATTCGGTAAAAGGCAACCAAAATGAGACATTGTTGTGCTGGGTTGTCCTGGCAAGGGACTTGGCAGCACCTGGCCTCGGCAGTGCTTGTCGAGAGGAAATAAGGGAAAACCATCATATTTCCTTCCCTGGAATATTGCTCCCTGCCCTGCAGCTCCGTATCCTGGTTTCTCTGCCCCACAAGCAGCTGTTTTTATCCCAGCCCACAGTACCGGCTTGGCAGGGTGGAGGTTTTGTCCTCCCTGATTCTCCATCCATGGAGACGCTGGGTCTGATCCCTGACCCTGCTCGGAGCCCGGGGATGCGCTGGATGAACTCCCCATCGTTCCATCCCACCTGCATCACCCTGTGATGCTCTGGGTGGGGGTAGAGGGATAAAAAGCATCTTGTGATGGGTGCTGGTGAGTCTGTCGGCAGCAACCTGAACGGGAACTGAAGTCTGCATTAAATCCAGCAGCTGTGCAGTGCTTGGGTCAGGAGAGAGATTTAAAGATTATTGGAGAAACCTTCTTTGAAGTCGTCAGCCCCCTCTACGGCTGTAATAAAGCGGGGAAATGTGAAGGTGGAGATGCATTAACAGCGGGATGAAATCTGCTTTTAGAAGTGGTATTTCTGGACGATGACTCGTTTCATACCTCATCCCGAAATATTTCACTCCCTGCTGGCCCCGCTCTCCGGGAGAGGATATTGCTCGGAAGCGCAGGGAGGAAGCAGGAGGGTTTCCAGCTTTACTGTTCCTTTGGYTGCGCGTTTGCTTCAGTGGAAGAGGGTGACTCAGGATGGCCTTTCTCAGAAGGCCACGCTCCAAAGGGAGTTAATAATTAACACTTTGCACTTACTCTGCAGCACCTCTTAATTACAGGAGGTTTGGCTTCTGCCAGCCGGTGTACGTAATGTCGAGCTATTAAAGCAGCTCGCCGGGGAATTTTTATGAGCCTCAAAACATGGGTGGATAAGGGGTGTTCAGGCAGAAGCTCAGCATAAATAACCAGGTGGAAGGGATTGGTAGTGAAAACCAGGTCGGGCAAATGCAGAGTCTGACTCTGCCTCCCTCCCTTTCGATTCGGCTGAGCTCTCTGAGCATCTGTAAAGCCGGGGTAGGGGAAAAATGACCTGCACTCTTTAAGCTCTTGTGGAAAATCTGTTGGCATCGCTAACGCTGGGTGCGTGGCTCTCAGCAGTGTTAAGCTGTCCCCGGCAAGCAAAGCTTACATCTAAAATTTCCTCAGACTTCAGATATAAAACCAGGATCCCTTCACATTAGGAGAAGGCAGTGATGGTGCGTTTGCAGGGGAGAATGGGAAAAATGTGATAAATAGGGAAATGAGTGATGGCTCTCCAGTAATACAGTTTTTCCTAGCCAGACGGCCTCTTTCCTCTCTAACTGCACCTTCGACCCACTCCCTCCAGAGAGCTTCGCTTTCCAGCTCGCTCTTCCACTTGTAGCTCAGTTCGCGGGGCTTGTGTTTCCATCTATTTCCTTCATTTAAAAAACATCAATTATTTTCAAAAAACATCAAGCAAAAAGCTGCAGTAGCAGAACTAAGAGCAAAAGCTGACAAAGATGGCATGCAAGGGAAGGAGGAAAAAATAGCTCAGTGTTTTGCTGTGCTCCTGTGTCACCCGGGATGGATGAGAAACATTTCATGGCCCCTGAGCATCCTGATATACCCGCGGTTATTGCAGCAGCAGGTTGAAATATCATCTCGGGTGTCATTTTCTCGGGCTGACTGAGAGAAAYGGGCTGTTCGCATGGCTGGGGGTATTTTTCAATAGGAAATGTTTATAGTTTTTATCTTTAAAGGTAATTCCCTTTTTAGTTCCAATCACAACACACTTTTGTTTAAGTGAGGTTTTTCTGCCTCTCCAGCCAAAAAATGCATCTGTTAGCAATCTTTTTGGATTCTAAAGCGAAGCATTTCAAACAGTGAACCAGCTGACTACGAAAGGCATCTGGTCATGCTATATTCGCTTATGGGGAGCATAATTTTTAAACCCTGGGAAAAGTSTATGAGGGCATGTGTGTATTTGTAGAGGAGAGGCTATAGTGTTAACATAYGGAAAATCAGAGCGGTCTGGGATGGGACGGTTCGGACCCCGAGATCCCAACTCAGGGAAAGTCCGATGAAATTACAGCCCTTCGCGGMATCACTCCATGAGCCTTTGGTGGGGCGCGGGGAAACGGCTTTAGTTGCATTGTTTAGTTTTTGTTGCAGGGGTACCTGGGGGAGCCGAGCGGCTGGAGGGATGAGGAAGACCCGCAGGGCTACGGTGGGCCAAAACCTCCGGCACCRCACGCCTGGCAAAGGCTCTGCCGTGTCGGCGGAGCCGGGCTGGATTTAAACTTCCCATGCAGGCTGCAGACCTGTTGGCTTTAAAACCCGTCCACRCCACTGTCTGCTTCTTTTTTCACCTTGCAAACAGCATCCAGGTGGATCAGTCGTTTCAGGTGGGGAGGGGGGTTGCCAAAACACAGTGGGCTGCCAGCTGCCACCAGCTTTCCCTTGCTCCGCCGTTACGGAGCAGCAAGGAGGGGTGGGGAACRCAGCAAAATAAAAATGCAATCAGGAGGATGCGTAAAAACGAAGGGGGTTGCTTCTGGTTTTGCAGCAGGTGCCGACTGAAGAGGATTTTTTTTTTAACCCCTTGCTGTGACTTTCCTGGTGTGAAGTTCTCGCGGGGCAGACCAGCCTTGCAGGTGGTGCCGAGAGGGAGACGAACCATCAAAGTCACGAGCGTTGTCACTAAAGGGCTCCCCGGGATTTGCTTGGAGATGGCTGCTGTGAGCCAGCCCTTTCCTTCTGACTTGGTTTCACCTTGAAGGATCTAACCTGGTGTGTTGGACATCAGGTGGATGGGGAACCCGGCCGGCCGCCCTCTGGGGCTCAGTTATCGCAGAGCAGCTCCAGGTCCATCACCACCACCACAGGCTGTGGGTGTGGGAAGGAGGCTGCTGGATCAGAGACATCACCCACAGGCTGGGCACCTGAAAGGCATTGCCAGAAGCTTGATTTGGAAGCAAAGCAGCTGTAACGAAGCACAGAGGAACTTCACAGGCATCTTTCTCCCCGCTGCCATGGGGAGATGCTGCGAGCAGGAGGGTGCATTGCACCCGGCAGCTGCATTCCTGCAGGTCAGAGGGGCAGGAGCTCATGGAGATGCACCTTCCAGGTGTAAATAATGGTGCCCAAACACGGCCAAGACCAGCCTGGGAACTGCTTTCGTGCCACCACTGGCTGAGTCACCACCTCCTCTGTGCAGCTGCCCAGTGTCCCCAGGAGGGTCACTGGGAAGAGCAAGGGCACTTCTGGCTGTGGGAGCTGCCGACACCCCGAGGGGAGGCAGTGGAAGTGTCAGGCTTGTCACCAAGACGTGGCAGGGCTGGGGAGTGTGAAATCTCCCCGGGAGGAGCAAAGGGGTGGCTGGAGCTGGCAGATCAATGACCTTCGCTTGGAAAAGCTCCCGCTAATGAGGCATCTTGGCTGGGCGCTGCTTTCCCCGCGGCACCCAGCGCTGACGGAGGGGATGGAGCTTGTTCATCAGGTTCACACCATGACACCCCCCCCGCCACTGCCACCGCAGTGCGAGACAGCTGAGTGGCAGCATCCATCAGCCCCGCGCACGGAGCCCGGGGGCGAAGGGGCAGCGGAGGCGAGGAGAGGGCACAGTGATGCCAGGGCCGGAGCTCATGTGATTTGTATTTTTGCCAGGTCCCTGGAAGGAAGAAGTGGGTGTTGGGGGGAGCGGGCGGGAACAAAGTGGGGAACGGGGCAAAGGTTGCCCTTGGCTGCATGACTTTGGCATTTCCTAATTTTTGCACATGTGTGGTGGCACGTCGGGGCCGCTTCGCGGAGGACAGTGAGGGATGTTGATGCAAATGTTACAGATGAGGAGGGATACCCATCCCTGCAATGTGCAATTACAGCCATCAGCCTTCCTCTAAAAGAGGAGCTCATAGTAAGCTGCAGCATGGCCCTGGGCTGTCAGCAGGGTTTGGATCAGCCCTCGCTTCTATGCTTCTTGAGAGCAAACACAGCAAAGACCTAAACACAGGCCAGAGAAGAAGAAAATGGGAGATGTTCATCTCCCCAGTGCCAGCTGGGCAGGATGCAATGGAGCATCCTGGAGAGCTGACCTTGGTGGTACTTATCTCTGCGTCTGGGCATCCCTCATCGAAGGCAGGCTGCAACACCCACCCTGGGTGCTGGGAAACCATCTTACAAATTCACCCTTTCAAACCGTGATGCCTGGAGAGGTTCCTGCCTCCTCCTGGCTCTGAGCAAAGCCTTGTGAGTCACTTCCCTCCGGGCTCGTCGCTTTGTCGGGAGATTTCTTTACAGCCACCGAATGCACTAAAGGACACTTATCAGTGTGCTGTAGACCATTAGCCGCAGTAATTACCACTGAGCAATGTCCTGCAGCGAGCTGAGGGAAACCCGTGCCCTGATCTTTGCCTGCTTTATTGTGCAGTCCCCCTTTGCCTGGGAAGCTGCTTTCCGACGAGCCTGCCCAGCTGCTCATCTGAATTAATGAGGTTCTGCTGCACTTAATTGAGAGCGCTCTCTAAATTGGGGGTTTCGGGGAGGAAATGCAAGAGCCCGAGGGAGCCGAGCAAAGGGAAATATTTATAATGCAGCATGTTAATTATAAATGAGCAGTTTAGCCAATTTTGTTGTTCAGCCTCCCCTCCACCCCCTGGAGACCTTTATTTTTTTGCTCCACCGCTTCCTTTCAGCCTTAAACGAGCAGCAGGTCCAGATCCCTGCCCACTTGCAGGTGTTTGCACCATGCGGAACGGCCCTGGGATACGGGATGAAGCGGCCCTGCTGCCTTCCCACCCCATTCCTCGGCATGGGACTTGCTCCCTGCCCAAGTCTCCTGGCTGGGTACAGCCCATCGTCTCTCGGTGCTGTGCAGTGGTGGGGACTTCACCACCCTTCCTAGCTGGTGTCACTGGTGGGAGCAGGATGCTCCTTATAAGAGGTGTTGATGGTACCCYGGGGTGATGGGGAAGACCTCCAGTGATGTCTCCAGGACATGATAGGAGCTGGTCTCTTTTTGGACCATGTTCAAGGCGTATGTGGATGCCATGGCTCCGCTGTCCCCCGGGGCACCGTTTGTATGCCAGCCTCTAGAGCGGGGCAGAAAAGCTGGGAAAATCATAATCTTTGCCTGCAGGCTTTGCAGGGTTTATGCAGAGCCTTCCRGCGGCAGAGCATAGGGTGGCTCGGAGGGGTGGGTTGGCAGATGTGCACGGGGCTCACGGCTCCCCAGCATCTCTCCCTTCTTCTTCAGTGCCTCCGCCACGTGTACGTGCTCTCTCCTGTTTCTGGTGCGTATAGACGGCGTGCTGCGTATGGCTGTGCGTACCAGGGAGGGGTGTGCTTTTGCACACAGGAGCAGATGGGAGTGTACTTGAGGAAGGCATGCAATGTGAGCTGAGAAACCAGAAAGACCTGGCTGCCTGTATCAGACGGGATTGTCACCAAGCAGGAAGGTGGCCTGAGCCTTACCCCGGCTGCTTGGCACCACCGAGGGACCATGGGGTCATCCAGCAGGACGGGTGGATGGCACTGAATAGGGCTAGCACCAAGAAACTGCCCTTTGGTTGCAGGAAAATAATGCAAGCGATGCTCTGCAGATTGAACCTGCCATCGGGTGCAGCCTGACCTCACGGCCCCGCGTCCCTGTGGTGGTTGGCCATGGGCAGTTCCCCCAGATCCTGCTCCCACCTCGCTCCCGGGGGCTGGTGGTCCCACTTGGGTTAAACTGACGGCTGTAACCCCAGAAATGATGTGTGTTTCCCTGGGGTGACAAATACTTTGCAAAATATGATGGTTTACTTTTCCCACCCTGCTCAGGAGAGGCAGAAGGCCTTCCTTCAGCGCTGTGAGAGGTGGTGGTATAATTTGTGCCTTTCCATTCGACTCGTAAATATAAATTACACCTCTGTTTCTCAAGCCCCCTGACACTTTCTTCGTGCTCCTGGGCATCTTTCCAACAACCTGGATGTCTTTCGGCCAGCTGTGTGTGAGTGGACACATCGGCTGCTGGGATTCCTGCGGGCATGGATCTGCACAATCCAGCGGTGGGAAGCTCTGACCGACCAGACAACTGCAAATGGGTGTCCTCTTCCCAGCCCCTTGGGAAGGCATTGGGTTTCCCCCACCGCGGCGGAAACCTCCCCCTGGGCATGGCTTCGGGTGGCCAGACTCGATGCTGGCAGGTGACAGTCCCTGCATGTGGTCCCAGACGTGGCCAGAAATGCATCAGGATGGGCAGCCGGATGGTCCCTGGGTTACTTGGAGAGGATTGCTTCACCAAGTCTGTTTGTTTGCCAGTGGACGGTGAGAGGTCTCTGCCTCTCCATCCTCTTGCCTTTGCTGGAGGCGAGTTTTCGGGAGAGGGGAAAGCAGAGAGAAGCCAGTGCATCCCGTTTTTCAAGGCTGCGAAAAGACCAAAGGTATCCCTGTCTCTCCCCGTCAGGCTGGGTGTTGCACGCTCAGCCAGCAGATGAGCATTTCTCTTTTTTTAAGCACTATTTGGACAGGATGGGGACGGKTTTATTTGTTACTGGCAAAAACTAATTGTCAGAGCATGACTAGGAATGGTTCTCCATCCGTGCAGAAGCAGGCGGTGGGACCTCCTTCAGGTTTATTAGGTTTGGCACTAGCATGGGTAGGACAGATTTTTTTGTTGTTTTTCCTAACATCTCAGAAAAATTCTCGTTCTCTGCTGATTCCCGCTTGCTTAAAAAAAAATGAAATGTGGAGGGCAGATGAATCAAGTGTTTCATTCAAAACCTCGGTTCTTGTCAGGAGAAGGAGGGGAGAACAACCCAAAGTATTAAAGCAGATGGCAGGGAGGGCTGAATGCAGTCTTCTTGCTCAGGAAAGTTATTTTATTTGCTTTAAACTTGACCAGATTTATAGAAGATTAAATAAAAGTGAGGCTCGTGGATGTGCGTCTGTCAGTGGGCAGCCTGCCCGAGGGCATGAGCAGCCAGCACGGAGAGCTGCTCGGGCGATCTGGTTACTGCCAGGCTGGATCACGGCCGCTGGGAGAGGGCTGGAGGTGGCCACGAGTGTGGACGAGCAGCTTCTCTTGGCCCTCAGCATGTCACAGGAGATGCCCGAGGGTTTCCCAGGTCCCTTGTTGCTCCCAAACTTCTTTTGTCCCCATCCTGGAGCCAGGCACAGCGAAGGGTCAGGTCTGCGGGGACGGGCTGCACTGCCCGTGGGGGATCTAAGTCCTGTCCAAATTGCCTATCGCCGACTCTTGGCAAGCTGCAGCTTGGGAATTTTGGATGCACGAACATTTCCCACATGTGCCACTTGAACCRCGGTAAATATTTGGGACTCTGCTGCTTGGGCTTGCTGAAATCAGCCGGAGGATCGGTAGCTGTCTGCATGCACGGATGTGGGAGCAGAGGAGTAGGTCGTCCAGCTCCCACCGTCGCAGGCAATTGCGGTGTAGGGTGACCTTTGCAAACATCTCTTAAAGTTAGGGAGGGGGCAAAGCCGTGCAGCAAGTCAGACTGTGAACTGAAGATGGTTAGTGAGGGAAGATGCCTGGGATTTGTGTAGTATCGGTTGCCTATACAGCCTAGACCTCTGTGGCATTTCTGCTGTGAATCCTTTTTCTTCTTCTGATACTAGTTTTTAGGAAAATACAGTGGGGAAACGGGTTGATTTTGAAGTATTCCCTCAAAATCTGCCTACTTGCTCCAAGCAGTGCCTGGGGACACGCAGCATTACTTATCAGAGGTCCTTCAGGCATGTCCTACAAGAACATGGTAGAACCTGAAAACCCCTTGTGAGTCGCACCAGATGCAGGGCATTGTGGACCATGCTGACCAAATGGGGCTCTGCATCATTCAGTGTCATAGATCGTGGGCCCAGGGGTGACATCTTTTGACAGGGGACATCACCAGGTGCATGTTACCTCCTAACAACTAATGAAGCCCCCAGAGGAGTTGTCTATTGTGCCTGGAGTCTCACTTAGGATGTTGGCAAGTCATGGTCCCTCTCCAAGGGTGGAGCCTAGTTCGTGTCACAKTTATTCACTCTTCATTACTTGTAAGAAACCTTTTTTCCCCCCAAAGCACATTCATCCAGGCTGTGCAGCCAAAATTTCAAGGGCACTGTGGAGTTGGTACAAGAGAAATCTGGATGTAAAATTTCAATGTGGTTTCTTCGAAGCTTATAACCACAAGACTGATGCAGTATCATTGGGGCAGAGTTTGGTCACAGGCAGATGGTGTAACATAGATTGTATATAAAATATGCTAGTTCAGTAAATCAGGTAATGTTCCCATAGCTGGAGCTATCGGTGGTGAGCTCACGAGTGTAGAAAGTCGAGCTTATATTGATATAAAGTAATGCAAGAGCTCCAGGGCACTTCAGAGGTGGTTGCTCATGAAGGGCAAGGGATGTTAATACTATTTCTACTAATCTGCTGTCTTTGTTTCACTTTTTTCTCCTCCTCCAGGACCAGGAAGAAAATAAAGGAGCCACCAGCTGGCCAGAGTTTTATATCGATCAGCTGAATTCAATGGCTGCTGTAAGTATTTCCCCAAGGCTTTGGTGTTTGTGAACCCGGTACGGGGCAGCAGCGCAGCGGTGACAGTCTGCGGCACGGCCAGCATCGCGCCTGAGAGGGCGACGAGCATTGTAGTCACAAAGTTGTGACCTGGCTGTATTCAGCTTTTCGGGTCTGCGCACCCCTCAATAGTTTGGAGTTGGCAGTAGCTTGCAATTTGTCCCAGCAGTTCAGAACCCCCTGATGTAAGGATTTAAGGATATCCTCCATTAGACCAACAGATACAGCTGGAAAATGGAGGCATTTTCCGTGGCAGAAAGGGCATTTCATCTCGTCCTAGGCTGGGAGGCTTCCAGATGGATGACAAACAGCAGCTTTCAGTATAAAGCCACCAGGCTGGTTTTTAAAGACCCCATTTGATTGTGTAATGCTGCTGGGGCACCAAGCTGCTGTGGTTGCTTTGCAGCCAATAGCTCCTGTGCTTTTTCATGGATGCCTGCTACCGCCTTGCTCCCGAGACACCCTTCTGTGCTGGGCAGCCACGGTGAAACGCTGCGGGTTGTCTGTCCCACGAGGGACATGTTTAGATGTAATTTTATGAACTACTTTCTTGTCGACATCGTGCCAGGTGAGACAGAAATAGTGCTGTTTTCTGCAGGAAGCACAGTTATATTTCCTGCAAGGCTGCGCAGTTCAGAGCCCCTCCATCCTTGCTCCTGCTTGCAGAGGCTGAAGGTGCCGAGGTTCGTGACCACTGCACTAGGGATGAGAGCAGCATGAAAAACGAAAAAGAAAAGCATCATTTTTCTTTTTTATTTGCCCTATTTGCCTGCTGTCATGGGGACGGGGTAACAGGGAAGGTAGGGCTGGGTGGGGGAGCAGGGACAGAGGGGTGAGCAGGGACGGCGAGCCAGGAGGGAGCGTGCTGCTCCCCTCCGGGAAGGCAGGGACACCCAGGGCTGGCTGGGGGCTGCCGGTCGGCCGAAGCCCTGAGCCTGAGCAGAGCTTGTGATCAAAGTCTGCCAGATGCCTGGAGGGTGGCTTTGATCTCCCTGACACGCTGCCGAAGAGGAGCTGGGTTAAATGCGGGGGTCAGCGCAGCTCTTTGTATCTGCTGGGACCCTTTCTCTCTCCTTTGGCTTAGCCTCAGCTGGTGCTGGCAGGGCTCACCCTGACAAGCCCAGCACATTTGGATGGTGCGGGAAGCACACGGAGTGCTGGTTTAGATGTGGCCTTGGTTGCATGAGTTGGGGTGAGCAAGCCRTACCCCGTGCATGCCCGGGGCTGCAGGCAGACGTGCTACCCAAGTAGAGCTGCAGGAGTCAGGGTCCTGGCCCCCAGCGCCAGCTGGATAGCAAAATCCAGCGTGGGAGATGCCAACAGCATCGCGTGCGCACAGCCACTGTCCCCAACCCAGGTGCACACTGGTGGGTTGCACTGGGAGACCTGGGAGTGACAGGGTTGGCCGGACCCMCCTGGCTGACCCCGAGCATGGATGCAGCATCCTGTCCCGTCCAGGCTTCGGGGCGTCCCCCGAGCCCCCCACCTCCTCTGCAGGAGCACATGGGTACCTGTTGGGATGCATGAGTATCAGGGGAGGCTAAAGGACCTCTCCTTCTCCCCTGCCCCAATTTAGCACCTTCCCTCTGTGGATCCCCAATTAGCGTTGGCTTAGCCCCCTGCATCCTCACAGCCCCCTCCAGCCCTGGGATCGTCCTCTGGAATCACATCAAGATTCATGTCACCCAGATGTCACCTGCAGCATCTCTGAGCAGGGTTCAGCCGGACACTTTCTTATGGGAATACTGTGATGCGCTTATTTACCTCTTTCTTTTACAAAGTGTGTTTCCTGGAGGGTTGTGGGCTGTAGGGAATGTGCCAGGATTTACATCCAGAGCCCATGAGTTGGGATGCTCCTCTCCTGAATTGCAGCCTTTCCCTCTCACTGCTCTGAGTCTGAGGGTTACAGGGGGACAGTCGTGAGCATTCTCCAACATGGGCTTGTCTGGAGGAGTTGCAGGTCAGCAATTTGGGGTGACACCACTCCTACCTGCGGGGCGTTAACTCTTGAACTTAATGATCATGCAGGACAATGCTAAATGTGTCCTCTCAAGGTGATGATCCAGCTGTCCCGGTTGTCTCAGGGCAGCGAAGCCTGGTGTCTTGCCAGGGCTTGCTGGGGGGTGAGGACTGGTTTCGGGAAGGGGGCACTGGGTTCCTGTGGCCTCGCTCTGCACCAGCCAATGTTTGTTTCACACTGCTTTGAAACAAAACCCAAGCGGCCGGGGAGATGCAAGGCCATCAGCGATACCTCTCCAAAGCCAATGTGGGTTGGGGTGTCGCTGACTTGTGATGCCCCGAACAATCGCAACTTAATTTTACATGTGCTGGCGAGTTGTCTGGGTGCTTGCAGGCAGCGTCTTCAGCCTAAAACCACGCGTTCACCCTGCTGTCCCCAAGTCCAGGCCGTCTCCTTGCAGACCGCAGGGGTTTTTCCAAACTGCCCCTTTTCCTGAGTTCTGCGATTGCCGTAAGGATCTGGACTTTTAGCCTTCCAGAGTCGGTTTAAGGTCCCGGCTCCATCCCCGCGGCTTGGCACAGCGAGGCGGTGGGTGCTCCCATTCCTCGGGCATGAGCTTCGCAGGGAAGCCTGCCCTCTCACATCTGCCTTTCTCCTTTCGCAGAGAAAATCGCTGATTGCTTTGGAAAAAGAAGATGAGGAGGAGAGAAATAAAACAATTGAAAGTTTGAAGACTGCACTGCGGACAAAACCAATGAGGCAATTCCCTTCTGTTTCCTGGCTTTATCACTGCGGTCACGGCTCTTGATTCATGTCCTCTGGCGGAGGGGGGTTAAATAGAAATATAAATGGGGCCTGCTCAGGACAAGGGAGGCAAGGACCCTGAAACGCCACTTGCTTTTTTCAATTCATGTCTTGTGATTTTGTTCCTTTTCCTCGGTCCTTTTAGTGGCCGAGAGCCACCAGGACCTTCACAGCTGTTCAGGCAAATCAGGCGACTTCTTTTTTTTTTCAAATTTGCTTTTGTTCTCCTTGGAACAGAATGTAAAAATTCCTTCCAGACTGAATTTAAAAAAAAAAAATCCAATTTTTGTTGGTCAACCAGGCCCTTTGTTTCAACTTCAACTTCTCTTGCACTTTTTAAAGGAATAAAATCACATGAATCTTTCGGCTTTTTTGAAATGCAAAAAACCAAAATGTTGCTAGGAGATTTTGATGGGGAGGATAAAGAAATGGGTGGGACACTTTCTGAGTGTCTGTAGTTTTTCCTAAATTCAGTTTCTCTGGAGTCTGCATGCACACATCTGCAAAACCTTTAAGATGCCTCAGGTCAACATTTTCTGATGGGAAAATGTTTCTTTAAGAAATGCATGACCTGTTCTGGTTATGGAAGAAACAAATTTGCTATTGCTTGCAAATACATTCCCCTCTTCCATTTCTCTTTTGCAATGGTTCTGGTGATGGTACTTGGTAAGAAGGTTCCAGGGTCGAGTGTGAGCACTCAATTTCTGTGAAACCTGCACCTCTTGGGTGCTGGCTCCCTGCAGTCCCCTGGGTGCAGGGCTGGTACCCAGCCATGAAGCTCTGCAAAGTCCTTAAAAGTGGCTTGCAAGTCTGTCTCACTGGAAGTCAGAAGGATCCAGCAGGCTCTATAGAAAATTTTACCTGTTGGACCTGCTTTTGCTCCCAGGGAAGTGAACATCAAATTTCCTATTGGCTTTGGCTGGAAGAAGAGCAGGCTTTGAAGCAGAGAAATCATTTTTCCCCAAGCCTGCAATTACTCCTTTTGTTGCTGCGCATCGGCACGGCTTGTTGCGAATTAAAATCATCCCGATGCTGGGATGTTCTTGGCTCATTTGCTTTCCGAGCCCRTGCCTTTTGCCAAACCAGAATACACCCAGCCTGGATGGCATTGGGCAGGGAGGTCCTAAAATGMCTGAGCAGCGTGCGGTGTTATGTCTGCCTGCTCTCATGAATCTGCCTGGGGCACTGCCGTGCGTTTGCTGTCTGCTTTCTATTTAGCGGCGTTATAAGTCATCATAAAAATCAGAAATCCCTTGAAATTGGTGAGATGTGCCTAAGGGAGGAGGAGGATGTGGGTGGTGAGGCAGGAGAGGTAGCAGGAGGCAGAAAGTCTGACAGACATCATGGGCTCAGCTGGGGTTGGGTGTCTGCGGCTGACGAGGAGGAGACTCCGGGGCTTGGGAGCTTCTTCCAGTCCTGTGCAAAACTGGTCCCAAGCGAGTGAGATTTAAGACTCAGGTTGGGGACTGTTAAGGTTTTGCAGCAGCGTGGCTGCAAACTCCTAACCTCCACCCTGGGGCTTGTGCCCATGGCTGGGTTAGCTGGTCCTCTTCCAAATATCCTAGCTCTGGACAACCTTGGGCAGATGATGCCTGGTTGCCTACGCTATGGGGCACCGATTAAATTTCTAAAATTTTCACAACCCTGTCCCTGTGCTCTAAGCCTGCAGGCTTTCTGCTATCCAAAGTCCAGGAAAAAATAGATAAGAAGGTTCTGGGTTTACAACAACAGACAAGTCGACCCTGTTTGAGGTTAAAAGRGTCCTTCAGTATTTGGTTTTAAAGCTAAAAAGCCTCTTTCTGGCAGGTTTGTAACCCGATTCATCGACCTGGATGGCTTGTCGTGTATTCTGAACTTTCTCAAAAGCATGGACTATGAGACGGCAGAGTCTCGAATACATACCTCGCTCATTGGATGTATAAAAGCACTAATGAACAACTCCCTGGGCCGAGCTCACGTCCTGGCCCATTCGGAGAGTATTAACGTAATTGCTCAGAGTCTGAGCACGGAGAATATTAAGACGAAGGTGGCAGTGCTGGAAATCATGGGCGCTGTGTGCCTGGTTCCCGGGGGCCACAAAAAGGTACTGGAGGCGATGCTGCACTACCAGAAATACGCCAGCGAACGGACTCGTTTTCAGGTACGTGGGTCTCGACTCGCCCCTCGGCTCCCAAAATCCAGCGTTCTTGTCCCTTCCTCCTCCTGGATATCTAAATGCTGCTTGCAGATGATATATTATGGCTGTTTGCAACTTAGATACTCTGGGAATTACTCCAGAACCATGTCTGGTGAGGTCTGCAGCTGAGCAAAGAGTGAGGAACCAGTTATTTAAGGCAACACCCCTCCAAAAAAAAACCTGCTTGCTTGTGCAGGGTCGCTGGGATTGCAGCTCTGCAAGGCTGTAGCATATCTGGATGGGCTGATGTTAGCCGAAATGGGCGCTGGGGTGGGCTGCATTACAGCAGGCGGCAGCTGATGATCCATCACCAGTGGGTTGCTACGGGGGGTTTTGGAGCACCACGAGGAGTTGTTCCTGCATGCGTCCCCTGGCCGTTTTTGCAGCATTGGGGCTGTCGCTGGGCATTTAACTGACGTTGCGTGTTTGGCAGACGCTGATCAACGACTTGGACAAGAGCACGGGGCGGTATCGGGATGAAGTGAGCCTCAAGACAGCCATCATGTCCTTCATCAACGCAGTCCTGAGCCAGGGGGCAGGCGTGGTGAGCGCCGGGGCTCTTGGAGAGGGAGATGTTTTGGTGGGTTTGGGTGTTTTTATTTCAATAAGGTTTCTGAGGACGTGCACCTTGCTGAGTTGACCCCACAACTGTCCCCTGCAGGAAAGCCTGGATTTCAGACTCCACCTGAGATACGAATTTCTCATGCTTGGGATCCAGCCAGTCATTGATAAACTACGAGAGCATGAAAATTCAACCCTTGACCGGTGAGTAGTAACCCACAGCCTGATGGTTATTTTTGCCCTTTCCTTGCGCCCTTGCTTTCTGGTTTCTGGATTTTGCCTTTGGGGAAAGCGTGTGGGTCTAGACTGTCGATCTGGCCCCTCTTGAGGAAATTATTCACTGTCACCAGAGAGGGAGAGGAAAAACCCCCACGCCATTTCGCTGCGCTCTAACGTAGGGTTGAGCTGGGAAGGATGTGCCGTTGTGGGCCTGGGGGTTGCTGCCAGCCCTCCTCCTCCTCATCACGTCCCAGAAGGCTCCTTGGAAAGGCTGTAATGACTGGGAGCTCGAGACTGAAGATCCAGTTGATGTTTCAAGTCCTGCTTGTCTCTGGGCCGCTGCTGGCTAGTGGGCTGCTCTGGAAGCTCTGCCAGACTGTCTGCCTGCAATTTATTAATTGTCACATTCATATCTACTTTTAATAGTCTTTTTTTCCCCCCTTTCTTTCCTCAGGCACTTAGATTTTTTTGAAATGCTTAGAAATGAAGACGAACTGGAATTTGCCAAAAGATTTGAGCTGGTGAGTACGAATGTTGCTGATGCAGATGCTGCCACTGGATGTCATGGTTCCTTTTAAAAGCACCTACATAGCCTCGGACAAAGTGCAGTCTTTTGGATAAAATTTGGAGGTTGGAAGTCTGTCTCCTGTTGCCCTGCTCCGTTGCAGCCTCCATCCCACAGCCTGCTTCATCCCTGGCTGCCGACCAGAACTCTTTGCCCCTTGCAGGGCAGTGGGGCTTGTCTGTCCATCAGGCGTGGCGTGGGCAYGGATCGTGGGGCGGGCATGGCTCGTGGGGTTTGGAGCTGAGACTCGGGAAACCGTCGCCGGTCCGGTGGCCTGACCTCGCTTCGCTCCTGTCCGCAGGTCCACATCGACACCAAAAGTGCGACTCAGATGTTCGAGCTGACGAGGAAGAGGCTAACACACACCGAGGCATACCCGCACTTTATGTCTATCCTGCACCACTGTCTCCAAATGCCTTGTGAGTTCCGGAGAAGGCGAGGAAACCCGCGGCTGCCGGGGGCTTGGTAGCCCACATCTCCTCCCCGGGGGCAGCAGCGACCTCCCTGCTGCTACCCTCAGTCTCTCCCCTTCTTCCGCTCCAGATAAAAGAAGCGGCAACACTGTCCAGTACTGGCTGCTTCTCGACAGGATCGTGCAGCAGATCGTCATCCAGAGTGACAAAGGGCAGGACCCCGACGCCACTCCCTTGGAAAACTTCAATATTAAAAACGTYGTCCGAATGTAAGTGCTCACCCGCCTTTCCCGGGGCCGGCTGCTGAGCAGCGCTGGCACAGGCCACCATGGCTTTGCYGCCATCCCGCTCCGGCAGGCGAGAGGGCCAGGGCTGGGGTTATCCCTGCCAGGCTGGCATCGCTTCGACCTCTTGAGCGTGATGTGCAGGTGTATTAAGCTCAAGCTCTGTGTCCTCAGTGAGCTATTTCCCCTGAGTGCTGCTGTCACTGTTCCTTATTCATCGCTTACTGTCACCCGGTGATGTTTCTGCTCCTCRGTTGGACAAGCCAGCGTCCCCAGAGCTGTTGAGATGGTGCTGCATCCCAGCCTGCAAAACCCTGCYGGGGGGAGGCAGAGCGGAGGTGTTGGAAATACCAGTTTGGGACTCTTAAATCCCACAGTCGGGGCTTGTTCGGTTGTGTTTCTTGCTGGTGATGGCCACTTGTTTATGGCCAATCCTTGCGGTAGGATTGTCTCATCGCACTACTTGTCTTTTCCTTTTAGGTTAGTCAATGAAAATGAAGTGAAACAGTGGAAAGAGCAAGCAGAAAAAATGCGAAAAGGTAAGCTATAGAGAGAGATACAGTGTTAACTTTAACCTTAGCATGCACAGTAAACTAAACAGATAACRTATACATGTATTTAGCTGGGTGGACTCTGCAAGCTTTACTGAGTGGCTGAGATAATATCACTCTATGGGCTCACAAGGGAAATAGGCAAAGTAGATATTAATTTTTTCATGGGGAAACCCTGGCCAGGGCATTAAGGCACAGCACACGCTCCCTTTTCTTAACTGCACAGCTTCTCTGCAGGGCAGCGTGGGGATTAGTCCCCCGYGCGCTGCCGTTTGCCAAAAGGGAGCGTTTGTCCCCCAAAAGTGGTCTCATGGGACTGTTTCAGAGCACACCGAGCTTCAGCAGAAGCTGGAGAAGAAGGAGCGAGAGTGCGATGCCAAGGCCCAGGAGAAGGAAGAAATGATGCAGACGCTGAACAAGATGAAGGAGAAGCTGGAGAAGGAGTCCAGCGAGCACAAGCAGGTCAAGCAGCAGGTGGCRGATCTCACGGCGCARCTCCACGAGATGAGCAGGGTGAGGYCCCAAATCTCCTCCCCGTTGTGGCCTGCAAACACCATGGGGTGACTTCTGGAGGCTGAGCTGCATGGGGGGGCTGAGAAAGGTGCTTGGTGGGAAGGCCACCATGATGTCCATCCCTGTGATGGGGTGATTTCACCTCTCCAGCTGCATCGGACCTCAGTCGGGAGTGCTGAAGTCTTCGGGTGCTTCCTATGCTGGTTAAATTTTGGCAAAAAAAATTAAAAATCGGCATGGGGGCATTGTTTTGGGTGGTGTCTCCCAGCTCCGTATGACTGGTGYTCCCTCCTCTTTCTCTCCCAGAGGGCGATCTGTGCTGCCGGCCCTGGAGGACCTCCCTTGCCACCAGGAGCTCCTGGTGGCCCTTTACCTTCTCCAGCTCCCGGATCCCTTCTTCCCCCTCCACCACCACCGCTGCCCCCAGGGGGATGTCCCCCACCGCCTCCCCCGCCGCCACCCCCTCCAGGCGGTCCCCCACCCCCCCCCGGCCCCCCACCCCTGGATGGGGTGATGCCTCCCCCCGGAGCACCTCTGGGCTTGGGCCTCAAGAAGAAGAGCATCCCACAGCCGACGAATGCCCTCAAGTCCTTCAACTGGTCCAAGCTGCCAGAGGTAAGCTGGGCAATAATTTGGTCAGTGAAACCAGAGGCACTGGACGGCCACCTGGTGATGTAAGGGCAGGTGGGCAGGGGGCCCCCAACCTGCAATGCTCTCGCTGTCTTGCAGAACAAGCTGGCAGGTACCGTGTGGACCGACATAGATGACGCAAAAGTGTTCAAAATCCTGGACCTTGAAGACCTGGAAAGGACGTTCTCCGCATACCAAAGACAGCAGGTAACGGCTGGCCCGGGGCGCGTGCGGGCATCTGGGCAAGGCACCGCCGTTACGAGATCGCGCGGTTTCACTTGTGGTCTCAAAACATGTCTCCCGTCATTATTTCATACCAACGCCATGTTTGCCAGATCGACTCGATCTGCTTTATCCTCTCATCCACATGCTGGTGCCTTTGCATTGAAGTGGCTGTTCACRGCTCGGTGTGCCTGATTTCGCCCCTGCCCACGCACCTGACCACGTGTGTCATGAAGATGGATCACCAAAAAAACAAACAAAAAAAAGAGGCAGGGAATGTATGAAAATAGCCCCCAGATGTGGCCACGGTTGGGTAATATTTTTGGATCACTCTTAACAGCAAATGCTTCGTGTCTCCATATTGGGTGGAAAATTTCTATCCCTCTCTGGCCAAGAAGGACTAAGTTTTGCCCACATCTACCATGGGTGGATCTCTTCTTTTATTTTTGTAGTGAGCCCAGAGCAAAATGTGAGCTTTGAACAAAAAAGCAAATCCCAAACCAAAATAATGACACTGCAGGCAGAAGTCTCTGCTTTTTAATCTCCTGCTCAAGCAATATGGCCCAAGTTTGGAAGGCATCAAAGCACACGAAGAAAATTAGACACTTATTTTACCCCAGGCAGGACCACGATGGGCAAAAGCAATGAGTTTTTCAAGAAGGCGGGAGAAAAATCAAGGAGAGAGGCTGAAAAAGTCATGTTCACCTGGCTGCATTGCTGGGAGGAGAGAACAGCTTGTCCCGCTCTTGCCAGGCTCAGGCAGAGGGACGGTGCTGGGAAGGATTGGACCCGACACATAAGCTCCTTTGGCAACGTGAGAGTTTAATCTCTTCCAGGGGCTAATTGAGGGAAAGATCAGGGCGGATTAGAGCAGGCTACATATCAAGAGTAACCCATCAGAGGTACGTGCTGCCCCAGTGTGTTTTGGGAATAGGTGACCACGGTGCTGGCTCTTTTCCCCGGCATTTTTGGAGCTTGACTCGTGCCTACTGAAGGGCACATTRGAAGATGAGATGGAAATGGAAGGGAAGCAAGAATAGAAACCTGGTGTGTCAGCGGGATGGTTTGCCCTCTGGCTTGCCTGCCCRAGTCCGTGAATCACCTGGTGTGCTGTGGATTATTGCCAGGCAGGAATTTAAAAATAATTTGACTTGGCCGAGGTCCTGCTGGGTGAAGCGGCTGGTTAGGTTCAGGGCCAGCAAGAAGGGGAGGATGCTGCAAGGAGAGCTGTGGCACAAGCTTTCACCCCAGATGGGCTGAGGACCAAAAGGGAGCTGAATGTGGGAGCCAGGGACTGGGGTGGGACTGGCAGAAGATGCTGCTAGAATGTCTGGAAGGGRGATTGGGAAAGGGGAGGTGAAATCCCACCTGTGAGATGCTGCTGAGGCTGGAGCTACCCTTGGGATCATGATGCCCAAGTTCCTTGTGGCCCACCCAGGCTTCATGGTAGCACCGTTTTGTGTGAGTCGAGTGATGGGACACTTCCCCCTGGACCTGAGAGCACGCGATTGCTCACCTGCGAGTCCCCAGCATGGAGTTAGACACGCTCCTTGAGATAACACACGCACCATGGGGCACTTTGCATACAGTGTGGGGCTGGGGGARCTCCATGCGGATGGCCTGTCCCTGCAGGGGAGGAGGATGAACTAATGCCTTAATAATTTGCAGCATTTCTGAGCTCTAGYAAAAGCTGGTTTCTGTTCTGAGCAAGCAGTGGAGGAGCAGGGATTTCTCCTCCTTGCTCCCCGTCTTGAGCCCTCGGCTAAAAATCACTTCTTTGGTGATTGCACTTYTCACTTGTCCTCAGACACAATGTGGGACTTCAGGGGCCGCCTGCCTGCCCGTGCCCCGAGCAAACCAGGGCTCCGAAATCGCATGGCCAGTGGTACATTGCTGTGGCCGATGTCCCAGCAGGGTTCAGGGGCAGCGTGCAGAGGTGTGCGTGGTGCAGAGAGCTCTCAGACCCCCCACGAGTAGCCGTTGAGGGGCTGCTGTTGATGGGACTTGGCTATTTTTATTGCCGTAGTGCCTGGGAATCCTTAAGTAGTGCACAGACCCGAGACTTAATGATGTACTTAATTTTAAGCATCTCTTTAAATGGTTTTGCCACATCACAGGCTGGGATGTAAACGCAGGCTATAAAGCGAGCTCTGCAGCTCTTGGGAAAGACCCTTTCCACCCGGGGAGGACAGGAGCCCTCTGGGCTTCCCTGGGGATCAGCCTGGGAGCATCCCTGCCCCATGCTGTCAGGACAGCCTGTATCCTCACCGTCTTCCCTGCCGAAGCTCTGCAGAAGTCCCCATCCCCAGTGAAGGGCTCGGCCCCGCAGCTGTGTGTGATACCAGCRTTTACCAATCTTGCTGGATGTAACAGAAAAACTTGCAGGAGCTCTGCGTTTCAGGCTGTGGCGTGAGGACCCAGCAGGACTGGGGGTAGCTGCTTAAGGATGTGCATGCGGTGATGCAGAAAAGCAAATCTAGGGCCACTGGGGCTTAGGTGTGCTATGCAGAGGTCTGCACCTCTGTCGGAGATGTTTTGAGAGCCTGCAAGGGGAAGAGGCTGGGAGTGATGCTGATAAGTGGCAGTGACAGAGCCAGGGCAGTCCTGGCAAGTCCCGCAGCGGTGAGTGATGTAAAAGAGCTGGGGCCAAGTGGAAAAAATATATGTTGTTGAACCAGGAGCTTAGCAGTGAGCTGGGAAAGAATTCATCTCCCAAAAAAGGATGAAAGAAGRAAAGCCTCCAGCTCCTCTGTGCAAGTGAGAGTGATCTGCGCAGGGGCCAGGGGCAACAGGGGTGGGGAACGTTTGTGGGGACGGTGACAGCAGATTTAAAGCTACTCCTTCTTACCCCACCATCCTGCAGCAGAGGCTAATCGCGGTTCATACAAGGGAAAGGGGCAGAGATGAGGCTGGTTTGAGGCAGAGAGGGAGGGTTTTTGTAATGAGCCTTTTCTGGACCTTAATGCATGGGGAGCCCTCCCTCTCCTGGAGCAGGAGACTGCAGGAGGACCACCGTGTCCTTCTTCTCTCCAGCAGCATGGGGCAAGTCTGAGCATCGGGATGGAAGGAGGGCTTCCTAATTAAGGACCAGTTAAATGAACAAGAAGTTACCTGCTGCTGCTTGTGAGTGTGTTTTGTGCCTGTCCCATGAAGGAGCCTGCTGGGAAGAGGTTGCTTTATGAAACACCGATCCTTTACAACCTTGACTGATCCACAGAGTTAATTCTGCCTTTGCAACATCCTCACATCCAGCTAAATTGTACGGTTTTTTATCTAACCTCCCTGAAGTTAGGTGGCAGCTTGGGTGTCCTTATTCAGGGTCTGCAGGTCCCCCTTGCCTTGCAGAGCCCCTAGTGTGGTGGCATTGCTGAAGCTCTTCTCCTGCGGAGGGTCCTGGCAGCTCTTCAACACATGTGTCTRTGCAGATGGGTGCGACACTGCCTCGGGGAACCACTCGGCACAGTGCCGTGCCGGGGTGCCCACGCTGCGCCCCATGGGGTCCCATCCCTCTGCCAAAGAAAAGGATYGGTCGCTCCTTTTCTTGGCTGAAGTTTCTTTGCCTCCTGGCAGGTCTTGTCCTGCTTCATGGCCGCAGTGTTTCTCTGGGCACGAGGAAAGCCTGACATGTTGGTTTTTAGCCGTGGGGCTTGCAATTGGCACAGCTCAGCCCCCAGCGGGTGCTGGTCCCCCAGCCCTGGGTGTTCGGTGGCATCTAACGGAGCCCTTTCCCAACCTCCAGCCCAGAGCCATGTGTGGATCCTGGGCTGATTCAGCCTTGGCAGCTGGTCAGGGGAAAGCCTGTGTAAAAAGGTTTCCTTTAAAAAGGCAGCAGTGATGGGCTGTGTTTGGAGATGACCAACTCAAACGCGGCACGTGGGCCGTTGGCTGCCTTGGCACAGAGGGGCTGGAGGGAAGTGCCCTTGTAAACCAACTGCGTTTGGACCCACCTACCTCCTCCGCCCACTGCCTGCCTTCTCTTTTTACTAAAAAAAATTAAACAATTTATGCACCTTTGAAACCTCCCTCCCCATCATGGAGCTGCTGGATGGTCTCCTGAGTCACGTAGAGAAAAAAATAAGATGCAGCCCAGGGAATGAGGAGGGAAAACCCTCGTGTGTGTGTGTGCGTGGTGCCGGCTTTGCCACACGTGCTTCCAGTCTGGTGGGGGGAGCCCGGCAGGACAACCAGGTCTTCGGAGGAGCGTGGTGCCAGGGGGGGTGTCAGGGTGGCATTGGGCCAGGCTGCCAAGCCCTGGAGAAGGGGGTTGTCCCTGTCGGAGGAGAAATCAAGGAGAAGTGTGTTGCCATGGCAAATGGGAAAGTTTTGCTGTGGCCAGATTTGCTCTGCGATGAAACGTCTCGTTATTTCCACTTGAAAGCCCTGTTTTTCCTGGCAGTCGCGTTGGCATTTCAGTCTTTCGGATTCGCAAAAACTAGCAATTTTCTTCCCCGGCACGGCGGGCTGAGCGGTGCCGTGCCTTTGGGCCAGCAGAGCGGTGGCAGGGCTTGGCCAGCATCCTCCCACCTCGTCCCCTGTCCCCTCCTCACCTCCTTGCACACCAGCACCTTGGCCTGATCCATTCGTGGAGCCGCCTCTCCCTCTCCCATCAGCCCTCCCCTTCTTCTGCGCACCCTTTAATCCTCACCACATTTCCATCTGCATTCCCTATTTCGGTGCTGGCAGACCCCGAGTGCCTCCCCGTGCTCCGAGCCCCCCGTGTTGCACCCTCCCCTTGACTGTGCTTCCATTCCTTTTGGTTTYGCTGAGATCACTGAACTGCATGTGTTTTTAATGCCTTTTTCCATGCTTCTGCTATGGCCGTAGGACTTCTTTGTGAACGGTAACTCCAGACAGGTAAGCGAGCATCCGCAGGAGCCCGGYGCCTGCGAGAGCGAGGGCAGGGCGAGTGCGGGGCTGGGGACACGGGAGATGCGTGCGATGCTGGGAGGGGTTAACGTGCGGCGAAGTGGGGGTTAAATCAGAGAGGTACAAAAATCACCAGGAGGAGYAACTTGAAAGTTGATGGCGGGGAGGCTGGTAAGTACGAAGCTGGCCTCTCTGCTGTCTGGCCGGACATCAAATCCAACATCTGAGTCCAGGGGTTGAATTTTCAGATGCAGCTTGACACAGAGAAGCTCCTACCCCTGAGCATTTTTGCTTTTCAAAAGATGGGAATAAATAAACTCATACCTATGGTTGAAGCTCTCTGTTTCATCGCGGTCAGAGCAGGCAAGGCACACGAGAGGGRCAGCTGGTGGTAGGTGACTTGGGGCTCACCTTCCTTCACCTGCCACTGCCTTCGCTCTATGCCACCCGTCCYGGCAGCTTCCTGCTTCTTATAGCTGTTTTTTTCTCATTCAAACAAGAAAAAGATTAAAAAAGGGGAACTTCTGCRCTCACTCTCTACCCGTGCAGTGGCTGTGTGCCAGATCTCCTACGCTCGTAGACGTTTAGTGCGGATCTGTAGCACATGGGACCTTGCAGCTCCAGGTTGTGTTCCTTCCAGAAGGATTGAATAGCCGGCTTTTAATTGATTAACCTTACTAAAACATGCGATATGGTAAATTAAAACTGGGGGCAACATGAACCTCTTGGGCAACCCTGCAAGCTTGCTGTTATGTAGATCTGCCCATTCGCCTGCAACTGCAATTTGGTATATTGTTACTCATTTGAAGGTAACGTATTTAAGCTGCTTAGGAGATGTAGGTGCTTATGCCACACCGATTCCTGCTTTCAAATCCCTTATGTGGGGAGAATTTCCCTGAGAGAGCAGCAAATGCTGCAGGTTGCATTTGCAAGTCTGGTAGCTTGTAATGGTTAGCTTGCTCGGGAGGACTGATGCGTGAAGGGCGACGGCAGACGTTTGGAGCGGGGGTGAAGAACAAGACTGATGCTGAGTGTGTGCAGCAGCCCGTAATAAAATATTTCATGCGAGGATTTAATGAAGTATCACAAATATGTATGCTAAGAAAGCCCGGTTTTATTTACTCAGCAGCGCCTGTGTGTTTGCAGATTCTTAAATCTTCCCTGTCTGAGAAAATATTTACATTTCTAACCAGTGGCTTCAAAGCCAGCTCTGGTTTATGAAACGACTTACTGTGTTTCAGTTACAGGCAAKGGGTTTTACCCGTAACCCATGGTGACGCTCCTGATTAATGGGGGTCCGCTGTGTGTCACGCTGCTATGTGCTGAGAGTACTAAATGTCTTTGCTTCTCCACGGCTTTTCTCCAGGCTTTTTTTTTTCCCCTGTTCTTTTGTAGAAGGAAGATGCTATCGATGACACCTTGAGTTCCCGGCATAAAGTCAAGGAGCTTTCGGTCATAGACGGCCGGAGAGCTCAGAATTGCAATATCCTCCTCTCCAGGTATGGTTAATGCCTTCTCGCCCTTCGGGGAGCGGGGGGATGCTTGATACCCTGCTCTGGGCTGGGGGGGTGCTCCTCATCCCGAGAGGGGGGTTTTAATGATAGGAGCCAGCACGGGAGGAGAGCCAGCGACACCTGAACCCAGCTATAGCCTTACACCGCTCGTGGTGGGGTGGCGCAGGGGGGGAGATGCGATTAACCGGGTACGTGGCAATTTGGTGTCCCTGGAAAGCCCCAGAGGGGCTGGGGTACCAGGTGAGCCTTTGTAGGGAATGGCAGGGGGGTTGATTTCACCTCTTATCTTCGTCAGCCAGGGTTTTGTTTTGCTCTTTGGTGGCGGTTGAAGAGGGTCTCGGTTAGGCTGGGGAAAGCACTGGGTATCGGCAGGGTACGGGGAGCAGCAGCGCAGTTCAGCCAGGTCCTGGCTGCCCACGCGGGTGTCCTGTGCCACATCTGGATTTCAGGAAGGAGACGTCCCCCTTTTCCAGCTGCCCAGCCCCGCTGGGATGACAGCCTGCCGCGCGCCCCTCGCCAGGCTCAGCACTGCTGCCACCACTTTAATCCAACCCCCAGATTGCTGCCAAGAGGATAAAAAGGGCGTTTTTTGGCAAGATAAACTACGCCAGTAAGACCAACTCCTGAGAAAGGAGAAGCCAGGCTGCGGTGGTCTGAAAGGATGAGCCATCAAGCGTAGCTACTTGAAAATAAAACCCAAACAGCAGCAGAAAATGCCACTTGTTTCTGACTCACCCAGAAAAAAAAATCCCGACAGCAGTAAAATATAGCTCCATTCAGAAATATTCACTCTGCTGCCTGGAAGTGCAGAACCTTTTGTGCCACCCAGGACCGGCCGGGATGGAGCAGCATCACTGGCAGGCTGGGCTTGCAGCCGCAGCGCCCAAATTCTGTGTTTTCCCGACCCGTGGGTCAGCGGAGCCGGTGCCTCACCTGGGCAGCCTGGCTGATTTCCCTCCCTAGAAAGCATGCAGAGGCTGATGTCTGCAAAAAAAACCTTTGCATGGGTAACTCGCAGTCCCTGGTGCTTCTTCAAGCTCTCCCGGAGGTGGTCCGCAGCCCCGTAGGCAGCGGGAGCGATGAGTGCAGCGAGCCGTGTGCCGCGGCGTTCGGTGATAAAATTGCCATATTTATGGCTGTCTCTGCTCTGGTTGCTTCTGGGGATTTTCATACTTCCTAGCAGTCCAAATAAAAAGGATGATGATGAAAGCAGAGTTTAAAGCAGCAGACAAATGAGTACGTCTATGGCAGCCAGCTATTAGCAAGTAAAGCGATGGGATTTGGGGCGCTGGCTGGGCTGCTCCCCGGCGTACTTAGGCTGAGTGTAGTCAGAGTGGGTTTAGGTGTAATTCAGCCAGAGGTTTAAGTGTATAATTGAAAGTTAAGCGCACAAATAGCCTCTTCGGTTGGAAGGGGAGATACCTAAGCACGTAACTTCAAAGGCATCTTGCATGTCTTACTGAGTAAAGGTCTTAATTTTGTCTCACCAACAAACCTTTCTCTTCCAAGAGAGCGATGGCCAGAAGCGAGTCGCCAGTAACTAATCCCACAGAAAGGGCACGACGGAAGGCACTGCCCTGTCTGCCCTCCTCTTTGGGTCGTTTCCTAGGGGAGAAGCAGGATCAGACCTGCCCTGCAGGGTGGTCCCCAGGACTCTCATATGGCTTTTCCCAGGCACATCCCGCAGCATCGGGGCTCTGCGGGGGTGAGTGGCTCTGGGGAAGCAGTGGCTTGTGCCGGCCGCTGCTTTGGAGGTGCTTTGGGATTCATCCCGTGGTGCTCCCGGGGATGCGTGGGCAGAGGGGCCAGCCGGGCAGGCCATTTCTCTATCCCTGCAGCAGCAGCCAAATCTGCTCCTTCCTCCATTTCTGCAAGGGTCCACAATCGAGTTTCTCTCCCCAAAATCCCAATGGGCGATTTACTCTTGATGCCGAGCAGCTAAAATGAAGGGCAGTGTCAGGATGAAGCCCAAGCGTCCTGCTGGTGGGCCCAGGTCCAGCCCCTGCATCTCCAACAGGCTCCGTGTGACCTTGGGCAAACCCTTTCATCTCTTCCCGTCCCAGCTGCCCGTTCCTGAGCCAGGCAGAGCAGCGGGTCCCTGGTCCCAGTGTTGCAAAGGAACTGGTCTCGCAGTGTGGCTYGCTGCAGCCGGGCTGCCGCTCTCCTGCCTCGCTCGCGCGGCCACCACGGGGACGAGCAGACTTTCACATGCGAAAGGACCTGCAAGCTTGGCCCCTGATTTAGCCCAGACGTTTGTAAGCTCACCAGGCATTGTCTGGCTTGCAGCGTGGAAAGATTACAGCCAGCGAGATACTTTATCTCTCTCTGTAGATTTTTTTTTTTTGCCTGTTTCCCTTGCTTTGGGAGAAATTACTGCRCAGTGAGATCACTGGATTTTCCTTCGGCTTGTAATGTAGCACAAGAGTATTTTTAACACTTGCTTTTTTCTTCTTTTTTTTTTGGAAGATGCTTTGACGATGTCAGTGCATTATCGGGTCTTCCTCCRTGAACCCGACATGTCCTTGCTTTTGCTCCCTGTGTACGTGTGTGTATTTTTAGTGCTGCATTCTGCAAGATGCAAATCAAGCCTTTGCTCTATCRCTTTCTGCCTGTGCTGGCGGTGAATGGCTCGTTTGATTCCTCTCTCTGGCGAGGCGGCGTGGAGCATTTTTCTCAAATGAATGTGGCTTTTCAAGAGGGCGCGTCCCTTTCCCGGCAGATTTCATTTTTCCCCTTCACACTTATTACGTCCTCCGCGGGATTCTACAAAAGCCACGCAAAACAGCCCCGCGCTTGTCAGGCTGTCGAGCTGTCACTTCACATCGGTGGGCTGCTGGCTTTAAATCCCTGTGACAGCAAGTCCTGTGACCCCGTTCCTCTCAGACGGCTCGTGTTCGACAGCTGCTGCCAACAATGATAATTATTGTGGTTATAGATAAGCTTCTAGCTTTCACTGGCCCCTTTCCCATCAAATTGTCTGAGAAGCTGTTTTCTTCTGGCGCCCCGCGCTTGCTCTCTGCCGATGCCGGGGCAGGCTCTTGTTCTTGGCACTGGGTTATGATGATTCCTGAGGAAAGTTTTTTCAACCTCTTTCTTTTAAAATATATTTTCTTGTTGACTTTGCTTTTAATGAGTAGGGCTTACAAAAGTCACCCTCATCTTTCACCACCCTCCTGGAGACGATCATGGTAGAAGCGTGTGCTTTAGGTGTTTGCTTTGGATGAGGGGTAGCTGCCTACCCGCCCCCTTTTCCCAGGAGCATTTTTGCCTCCCAGGGATCCCCCCAAATGTCCAAACCCAGACAGTGTCTGCTTTTCACTGGGGCGGGGACCGCTGTGACATTTGTTGGCAGTCTCAGCTCTCGTGTCACTGCTTGGGTATAAAAGGAGTCCTCCTGCAGCTTCATACCCCACCTCGCATCGTGTCCATCCCCACCTTGTAGGGGACAGGTAGGGTGTCCCCAGGATGTAGCTGCTTGTCACTGCAAGAAGCAGAGGGGACATTTTCCACAGATCCTGGGTTTGCTCCTAGCAATTGTCCTGGCCGCTGCTCAGTGCAACCTTTGTGCTTCCTCCCCTGGCTGAGGTGAGATTTTAACTCCCTCCYCATTTGAGAAGCCCTCTCTTGGGGGGCTGCCTCGAGCAGGAGGTGAGAGAGGACCAGGTACAGGATGAGAAACATGGGCTCATAAGGAACAAATATTTACTTGCCAGGTCTGTAAGATCCACCTACCTCGATAAAGCTAATCCTTCACTTCCAGTCTTGAGCAAAAGATTTCGAGCCAAACCAAGCTCTTGCTACCCTGGTCTTGGAGACCAGCACCCTTCCTGCTTTAGCTTCACCTTCCAAAAGCCAGCTGGATGGTCTCAGCCTGTTCCCTGAAGAGATGCTGGGATGAAAAATACCCTTCTCATTTAATTACTTAGAGTGATCAAGTCAGTTCCCGATCTCCTTTTTGATCTGCTGATCAGGTTGACTTCCAAGATCTCACATCCCACCGTAGGGGGGATGTCTAGTTTCAGCTCATTCCTTTGAGCCACATCCAGTGTTTCAGCATCCCTTGGCAGCGCTGATCACGAAGACTGGGGCAATGGATCTCCTCAAAGCCCACGAATGGGTCTTTTCAACTGTGCGACTGCATGCAAGTACAGGGGATTATTTTTTTTTAAACTGTATCTGTTGCAATGGCTTTAACCGTCACTGCAAGCTAGGCAAGGGGTAGGATGTTGGCAAACAGAGTTGCAGGAGTTTCTGAGGTTTCCCTCTTTTGCATTTAGATTATTTTATCAACCACAATGCAAAAACCTGAAGAAATATATGTGTGGTTTTGCAATCAAAGTCCTTGCAGGGAGCGGTCACAGGGAGTGCTGCAGATGTATTAAACTGTAATTAATGGCTGCTCTAGCCCAGGAAGAGCTGAGGGCATCTTTCTATCTATCTATTGCCTCAGCTCAGTGCAGGCTGCTGGGGGAAGACCAACCTGTTGTTGCTTGCTGTGATACAGTGGTCTGTGGTTTTAGAAATCTCCAATTTGAGGCTACGTCTTCAATTCCTGTTACGTGAAGTAGAGGAAGAAAAAGGTGGAGGGGGGGCTGGTTTCCAACCTGTTACACTTCGAAGCACATTGAATCCCCCGCCTCCAAAAAAATCCTGATGGGTTTCCTGGGATGCTGAGCATCCATTTCCACAAATTTTGGATTTCTTTCTCTTTCTTCCTAGAGGGGGGACTCCAACCAAAGGCAGCTGGGAGAGGTGGAGGGAGGCAACATTCAAATCCAAGAAAAGCAGCAGAAATTGGCCAAATTTTCCTTAGGGGTTGTGGCAATGGGTTGAGGAGCAGTGCTGAGCTGCAATCCTGAGCCCAGGCTGGGCTGTGCCGCCGATGGGGAGCGTGACCCCCACTGGCCCCGTGGCCCTCGGGGGTGCTGGCATTGCAGGAACAGCCTTGCTATGGGCAAGAGTTACATATAAAAGTTATATATTTTTAATACATGTATAATATACTACTTACAATACTTATATAAAATACTGTGAAATAGGGGATGGCAGCTGCGGCGGTGTGGGCAGAGRGAATTGGCCGGTGGGGTTTCACCCCCCGTTCGCGGTGGGGCCAGGGCTGCTCTGCGCTGTGCCTTGGCAGAGCACAGTCCTACCACGTTGCTCGCACATCCTTCTTCATAACACGCTGTGTAGTGTTGTTTGTGATGCTGCTGCTGGCCAGGAGTTAAGCTGTTCRTGTTGCATGGGTGTGTAAGGAAATGCTCCTGCACCTTGCCCGATTGCTGGGCTCGGAATAACTCTCTTTCCCCTCCACCTCCCAGGCTGAAACTCTCGAACGAGGAGATCAAACGAGCAATTTTAACGATGGATGAGCAGGAGGACCTCCCGAAAGACATGCTGGAGCAGGTGGGCAACGTGTCTCGTGCTCCTCCATGGTCGCCTCATGCTGAGACCACGCTGTGCAAGGCGCTCGGGTCAAACCACGGCTTTAAGAAGTGTGTCGGGGCCCCAAATTATTTACCAACCGCATGTTGAAAAACCACCCAAGTGGGCCAGAGCAGCAAGAAAGCAGCTCGGTGGTAGCATCGGCGCTGGGAGCAGCATGGCCTCCACGTGCCATGCCTGTACCCGGGTGTGCCCTGGGACCCCGAGGCTGGGCCAGTTGCCCATTTTGTGGCTGCGGGTTGAAGTTCGTGCTCGGTGGGGGTTCATTTTTGAAAGCTTGTTCGGTGTTTGTGCAGTCCTCAAAAAGGGAATCCCATTTTTCACCCCCTCTGAATCCCTTTGGAAGCATATTGTTCACCTGTCCTTAAAGCTGAGCTGGTAATTGCCCTTTCAGCAGAGACGTGGGAGGATTCATTGCACAAAATTTCCATCTGCAAATAGGTAGAGTTGCACCTAATGAGAGTCCCTGACATCTCCTCTGGCAGAGATGGTGTCGAAACCTCCTTGGAGCAGACGTAGTAAATCTGTTGTAAAACCAGAGTGATGGCAGGGCAGAAGCAAGAGGCATTAATGTGATGGGGTAATGGGAGGAAGGTCACAGGGGCAGTGGTAACACTTATTTCACAGGTGCCTTGGGGTCACTCTCTGTACGTGCTGAAAAGGTGGTGGATTCAAGTGGCCAGCGCAAGGTTGAGGGAGGTGATTCTGCCCCTCTGCTCCGCTCTGGTGAGACCCCACCTGCGGTACTGCGTCCAGCTCTGGAGTCCTCAGCACAAAAAAGACATGGACCTGTTGGAGCAGGTCCAGAGGAGGGCCACGAAAATGATCAGGGGGATGATCAGGGGGATGGAACGCCTCTCCTATGAGGAACGGCTGAGAGAGTTGGGGTTGTTCAGCCTGGAGAAGAGAAGGCTTCWGGGAGATCTTATGGCAGCCTTTCAGTACTTAAAGGAGGCTTATAAGAAAGATGAGGACAGACTCTTTAGCAGGGCCTGTTGTGACAGGACGAGGGGTTATGGTTTTAAACTAAAAGAGGGTAGATTTAGAATAGACATAAGGAAGAAATTTTTTACGATGAGGGTGGTGAAACACTGGCACAGGTTGTCCAAGGAGCTGGTAGTAGCCCCATCCCTGGAAACATTCCAGGTCAGGTTGGACGGGGCTCTGAGGAATCTGATCTAGTTGAAGATGTCCCTGCCCACGGCAGGGAGGGTTGGACTAGGTGATGTTTAAAGGTCCCTTCCAATCCAAACTATTCTATGATTCTATGATTCAAGCAAATAAATCACCGTTTTGCTCCTGAAAAACTGTGCACGGACTTCATGTCCACCAGTGTGCTTTCCCTTGTTTAGCTCCTGAAGTTTGTTCCTGAGAAGGGTGACATCGACCTGCTGGAAGAGCATAAGCACGAGCTGGACCGCATGGCCAAGGCAGACCGGTTCCTCTTTGAAATGAGCAGGTTGGTGGCCCAGGACACACATGTTTTGGCCAGCAGCTTCACGGGCTGGTCACGAGGTGGCTGTTTCATGGAGCCTGGTTGGGAAATAAGACCTGCTTACTGTTTTTCACATCAAGAAATGAGTGGGCCAAAGCAAGGTGCTCCCACCCATAAGGATCACTCATGTTGCTGCACTCCCAAAATCAGGCTTGTGCGTCCCAGACAAGCAGCAGCTGGACGGAGCAGCAGGGAGGGATGAGGAGATGGGTCCTCTGGAGAGAGGTGTTGGCTTCCCAGAGGATGTCCTGACACATTTCCCCTCTCATATGGGAGAGAAAAGCTCAGTCTGGCACAACTCTGCAAAAGACTGCATCATCTGCAGCATGGCCAGGTGGGAGGTGCTGTTTGAATGATAACACGATGCTCCTTTCCCCTTCACACGAACGTATCCTAATGAATACTCAAGACTGAGTATGTATGTAAATGTTGTATGTAAATTTTACCCTGCTGTGTAGATGAGTCCCACTCCTCACCTCAGGAATGACTTGTCCCTGGGGCTCCTGAGAATATATGAGATGGAAAGGAAATGTCATTTCTTCCTGCTCCTGGTAGCAATCATTTAAGGCTTAGAAGTCTTCAGGGATGAATAACCTTATCTTTTACATGCACATCCTCTAGAGGTGCTGGTTTAAAATCTTGAAGCTCCTTATTTAAATCCAACTGAGGATTGAGCTCTTCGAATTTCTTAGCTGAACTTCAAGCAAGTTGCACTTGTTCGCAAAGTCAGTGAGTTTCACAATCTGAGATCGTACTGGGAGATCAAAAATAGAATGCTCCTGTCCTCCCTGAGAAGTGCGCCGATGAACACCAGGGCCATGCACCCTGTAGTTGCTGAGTGTCAAAGGCAGGACGGAGCTGTGAAGTTCAGACCTGAGTCCTTGGGGCTGGAAGATGCTCAGAATTAGCTTTCCTATTGCAGGTCACCTTTCTTCTTCACAGTCTCTTGCCCCGGTGTTGCTTCTGTGCCTTCATCTTTTGGAAAGCACAACGTGCCAATGCAAATATTTCCCTTGCTTTCTGGCACAGCTTTTTAATTTGCCCTGTGGTCTGTAACTGAGTGTGATGTCTTCRTCACCTCTGATTAGTGCAACGACTGCATAGGCCATGGTCTTGTCTGTGAGCACGTCTCCCATGGGTCCTTGGTCCAAATCAGACTGCCATTTGCGTACAAGTGAGATCTTGTTTAGCCTAAATACAACTGACATGAGCTGAGCCGTCCCTGACTTGCCCAGGAAAAGACTGGATTGGGCTGTGTGGGTGGCTTCCCAGCCCAGGCCATTATTTTGAGGATCTGAAGGTCCAGTTTTGTTAGTGCTGGTAGTTGKTGTGCCTGTGTCCAGCCACAGCTCATCACAAAGCCATTGGGAGCCCAGACCTCATCAGCACCTTTGCTAAGGAGTGGTCATAAATGAACTGTTTGTTCATAGCAATAGGGTGTAAAAATGCACTTGTTGAACTTGCTGATTTAAGGATAGGCTTAAGCATGTGCTTAAGAGCCCACCTGGATCCGCCCCAGGACAGCTGTAGCTTCAGTTGCCATTTTTTCCCATCCCAGCGTAGTTTCAGGGAGAAATGCGGTCATTATTTTTTAATCACCGTGGCTCAAGCGTGCTTTGTAAGCACAGCTGCGAGCAGCAGAGCAACTGAGCTCTGCCCAGAGCAAGCAAAGCTCAACCTGCCCCTCTTTTTTTTTTTTCCAGGATAAACCATTATCAGCAAAGGCTGCAGTCCCTCTACTTCAAGAAGAAGTTTGCAGAGAGAGTTGCAGAAGTCAAACCCAAGGTGGAAGGCAAGTGACCGGATCTGCTAAAGTCACTAAGGGGCTCTGTGCCGGCACGGGGAGTGTTCGTAGGACAAACATCCCTCTGTGGAGGTTGCAGTGATGCAGAGGAAGGGAGGGATCTGATGGCCACTCTTTGGCCATGGGGACACTGAAGGGGTTGCTGCAAGGGCCCCGTGTGCTGTCGGGGCAGGGGGTRATGTCCCGCACCTCTCTGCTTTCAGCCATCCGTGCCGGCTCCAAGGCGGTGCTGCAGAGCAGCAGCCTCCAGCAGCTGCTGGAGGTGGTCCTGGCCTTCGGGAACTACATGAACAAGGGCCAGAGGGGCAACGCCTTCGGGTTTAAGATCTCCAGCCTCAACAAGATCGCGGACACCAAGTCCAGCATTGACAAGTGAGCAGCCGCTGCCCTCATCCTCGGTAGCATCCGTGGGCCTCAGGGATGTTGGGGGAACGGAGGGATTGTTAGCGTTGCCTCTGGGATGTGGGTAGGYGGGAGCGGTCCCCTCCCTACTGCTGCCCCATCTGGCACATCCAATGATGCAAGCATCCATTTTAAGAGCAGGACAGATTTTGAGGGAAGCCGAGCTGCAGATCAGCTATGGGGATTGATGGGGACTTTCCCTCCTGGGCTGGCTAAACRGCAGCCAAGGCTGATTGGGAGGATCATCCTCCAAATGCTTTTTTCCCCCTTTGAGAAGCCAAGAGCCATCATGCTGTGGTCAGAGGAGGGATCCCAGGGGTTCCTCTCCACAGGAATCCCCTCTGCWGCTCCCCCAAGCTGCCGCAGCCATCGCCTGGTCCTCTCTCCCCTGCCRAGCTCCGTGCACAGAGCGAGAGGAGCTGGGTCAGGTCTCAAACCTGCCTGGTCTCATCCATCAGTAAAGACAATGGAGGATGGGAGCGGTGATGCTAAAGTCACCTCCCCGGGGTCCCTCCTGTGGRGGGCCCTGGCTTGCAGGGACCAGGCTGCTCTGCACCATGCCTGTGCATGGGACAGACCYATCCCATGTCAGGCAGCGAGCAGCATCCTTGCAGAAATCCCAAAATAGTTCATTACCAGGGTTGGGATTTAACCAGGGGTTTCGACTGAGCTCTCATCTCCCCATGGTGCCGCCACGTTGACCTCGCCGCTCCTCTCTCCTAGGAACATCACCCTTCTGCACTATCTCATCACTATCGTTGAAAAGAAATATCCCAAAGTCCTCCGCCTACACGAGGAGCTGCGAGACATCCCGCAGGCAGCCAAAGTCAAGTAAGCAGGGATTTAGGTGGTACTTAGGGAGCGCCGGGAGCACCTCTCCCCTCGCYTCAGCCTGCCTTTCCGTGTCACCTTCCTGTGCTCGTGCTCCCGGCCGGATCCTGGCTGCCGGGCTGGGCCCTGTGCTGCTGGCCCGGGAGCAGCCCGGGAGGCAGGAGCAATCACCTGGTGGCTTTAAATCTCAGCCCTTGCAGCATAAGGGCTGCGAGCCTCCGACCGCGAGGGAGGGGAGCTGCTTGGAGCAGCCGTTTCCTGTTGTTATCTCACCGCAGAAGCATTTAATTAATTTCTAATGGTACGTTAAGTAATCYGGGAGGAAGCGGTTGCGGTGTGGCTGCAGATAAAGGGCAGCTGTTTATCTGCGTGTGGCGGGGAGGCTTTGCCTGCAGCGCAGGCAGGACCAGGCAGCCGGGCGAGGGGCTCACCTGCCTCCGGGTCCTGCCTGGCCCTCGTTTCACCACCAACATGGAGCTTCTGGTGTTTGCAACAAGCTTTTAAACCCTGCCCAGCTCCCGGTGACCTGTTCGGAGCAGGCTGCCGCTGTCTCTTTGCTGGCGGAGGCCCCTGTTCAGCAAAGCCCTTAAGCGCACGCTGAACTTTTAAGTGCAGGAGGAATCTGCTGTTGCGCTGCAAAGCCCTCAAGTATGTGCTGAAGTCCTTCTGAAATCAATGAGGCTCTGTTTCAGTTTTAAGGTTCAGTGGGAGCTTACGGGCTTTGCTGCTTTGGGGACCTGAGCAGCAAAGATCACACGTTTCTGCCGTCAGCATGCGTTCGTGTTAGCCGTGGACATGAAAAGGGCCTGAAACTGCACCTTTTTAAAGAGGGGATGGCAAATACGCATGGAGTTTACGGCGGGTCAAGGGTCTTTCAAGTTTCAAAGTGCTCTTGTAGCAATAGTGGCTTCCCCACAGAAGATCTGTAATGTGCAAAGCAACCCTCCTCTCATTTAAAATGTAAAATAATTGTCAGCCATAGGGATTAAACAAAGTGTGAGGACAAATCTTGGCGTGCGAGGAAGAGTGTGTGGCTGCTGCACTCATAGGCATCGGCTGAGGACATGGCTGAGCAGGGCAGGCTCCTGCTTTCTCATGCTCATCTATCTGCAGCTGTTGTACAGATACACGTATGGGAAAGAAAACGTCTGCACAGAGGGTTTTTTTTCCCCCCTAAACTTTATCATTTTGCTCTAAACTGGACACCATATGTAATATTTGGGTTTGGTCCAATCCAGAGTGAAACCAAAAAGTTTCTAAAGCTCTGGAAAACCCTAAATTCCCCCCAGCCCTGCAGCTGTGAAGCAAAATTGCCGCCTCTGTCAATCCCACCACTAGTAATGAACTGCTGGAGCACAGGGCTCCAAAAACTGCATTTTCCCAGACTAAACCTGCCAGGAACGCTTGCCCCATGACCTGACGTCAGCATTTCCAGGGACCCCAGCCCCAGGACAGACACCCTGGAAAGATGTCAAGCCTGTGGTTATCGAGTCTTTGTGAGAAAGCTTCCACTCAGATGTAGTGGTAGAAACCCGTAAGCACTTGAACTCGACGCTCATCAGGGGCTTGAGCCTTGTGTAAACACCGTCAGCACCAGACGTGATGATTTATTTTTATTTATCTATATTTGGGTTGTCTCCCTTTATGAAAGCCTTGCTGCTCGGAAGGATGCTTTGCGTGGCATTCACCTAACCATGGTTCCCTAAAAAATTGTCCGCTGTGCAATGGGTCAACTAGCCTATCTTCTGCTAGCCCTCAAGAGGGGAAGAGAAATCTGTGCCCAGCAAAACCTTCTCCTGAGCTCTCCTTTTGCTTGGAGAGGTCTGGAGGCTGCTGAGCTTGCTAAGCCTGCCTGATTAAAAATACATAAAAGTGCGTTGTTTTAAAACAAGCAACTGCAGCCACTTTGAGATGGGTGGCTGTCCTAGATTAGAGGCTATCATCCCAATTTGCTGCTTGAAACATGCTGGTCTGCAAACAGGAGGCACTGTGTGCAGTGCTGGGGTCTTTTCAGTGGAAAAACACGGTCGAGTTCGTCGGAGAGCTGTAGTATTTTCTGGGGAAGGACGAAAATTAACATCCTGCCATTTCCAACAGCATGACTGAACTGGAGAAAGAAATAAACACTCTGAGGAGCGGCCTGAGAGCGGTGGAGACTGTAAGTATTATTTAAAACAAATGTAGTCCAGCCTGGCTCTGAGCACCGCGGCATCCTTCCTTAGGGAGGCAGACGAGGGAGCTCCCAGCGAAGCTGCTTTTATCTCACATCCTGGAGATCTGTTTGTCTTTCCTTCCTGCCCTGCACGTGTGCCTGTCCTCTTAGGGCTGTTTTGGCACCAAAGTTACCATATGTGGTTAGGCATGTGCATGGTTTATATCTAATTTGCCAAGGGAGGCTGAATAAGTTTAATGATGATGCCCGTGGAGGACCTGTGATGTGCCGAGGGATCTCTCTTTGGCTGTAAGACCGCAGAGGGCTGGGGCTCAGGCTGAGGAGCGCTTCTGCAGCCTGGCTGAAGTGGTGATGAAATGGTGGAGGTATCCCAAAGGACTCGCTGTCTTGCTAAATTATGCTGCTTCCACTATCTCTCCTGCAGGGTTTGGCCTTAGAAGCGTACTGCAGGTGTGATACTGTAAAACGGGGTAATCCATGGCAGGAGGGAGCAGTGGTGGGGGTGCAGCCGGTACCCGTGGCACTGATGCAGGCACACACCCAACGGCACTACCAGAGGCCGATGGTATTCGTGTCCCTCATCAGCCAGGACCTGACCAAATTTACATTTTTTTTCCCCAAAGGAGCTGGACTTCCAGAAATCTCAGGTTCAGCAAACAGGTGACAAGTTTGTGTCTGTCGTCAGCCAGTTCATCACATTAGCCAGCTTCAGCTTCTCAGATGTCGAAGATCTTCTGATGGAAGCGAAAGAGCTGGTAAGGTCACCAGTGTCCTTGAGATCTGGGTAGTGTTTCAGCCTTTCCTCCAGCCAACAGGGGAGGGATGGTCCTGGCCTTCCTACAGCATGTGCTGTGTGTTAACATCTCAGATACCTCCCCTACGAGATCGTGCGAGTGTCCTTCTGAGACCCTGACATGAGAAAGGTGCTGGGCTGCTTTTCATGGTTTGTTTGGAGTGGGTGGGTGGGCACATCCCTGTCTGTCCGCAGGGTCTTTTTCCTGCTCCACAACCCAACATGCCAGGGGATCGCAGGTCAGGCCAACAGACTTCTTCTGGGACACAAGATGTGCTGTAGAAAGCCGTGAGATACCTGTCTATCTTTTGGAAGTGCAGGCCAGGGGCTATCCATGGGAGAGTTGTGTCCATCAGAGGAGGAGATGATAGGTCACTTGTGAGGATCTGAGTTTTGGTGAGGGTTTTCACTCAAGCCTAGAGGGCTTGCTTTGCTGTCCATGTCTTAAAATGGAAATATCCCGGTTTTGGTGGCTTTAGAGTTAGGAGTGTGGCAGTTGGGGCATCTTGGCCAATGAAGGCTGAAGGTGGCAAGAAAGCAGGCTGTTCTGTCTGGTGTTGATGGAAGAGGAGGAAATAATGCAACCAGGTCTTCAGGCTGGACATGAGGTCACCCAGAGGTTGACAGAGACAACCCAGGCTGCCCGAGTGACACCACTTCTATAGGGCAAAATAACATCTGATGCGTACCTTCAGTCTGAGACCTGTCCAGCGCTTCTCTCCAGAGAAGGGGGAGGAGCTCAGTGACATGAATTGAGACCAACTTCAGACCTGGTTAGAGAAGCTACTTAAAAGGTTCTCCTTCCCCAGAGTAATGCCTTGGTGAGCGCTTTGCAGCCATGTGCAATGACCTCTTGCCATGTTGTCCTTTTCTCCTTATCAGGCTGGTTTAAATGACAGCAAAGGGGTGGCCGTTGGCTGACATCTATGATTCCCAAGCACCTTTTGCTTCCCCTCTTTCAGCAAAGGGGCACACATCTGGTTTCCATTTCCTCCAAGAACAGTCCTCCAGTGTCTCCTCCCTGGCCCGGCCTTGATCTTGATTAAAGTGGCACGGTGATAGTCCAGCACAGGCCATTTTAGAGGTCCCATCCTTGTCCCACTGCATGAGCTACCTCTCCAAAGACAGAAATTACCAAGTGTCACCATCTCCTTCTCCCTGGTTGTACTCATGTCCAATTGGCACTGTCCTTCAGACCATCCACCCATGCATGGGCATTATGATTGACCATTGTCTTCTTGAGGCCATGGCTAACTCAGGCCACCCTTTTAAGCTGTTGACGGTAATCTGGCAGATCTTGCCTGCAGTGAGTTAGGACTGTGAAGATGATGAGAAATGCTCTGCAAATGTATCATCTTCTGCTGACTTGGCTCGATCTGGAGGAGGAGGTCTAGTCGTGGTCCCCAGAGCCCGTCAAAGTCCACTCTGAAGCAACGCGCAGCTGTTCCCATGGTTACTGGATAGGATGGGCTGTGCGAAGTGCACCAGCTCTTCACTTTTTAAACACAAGTCCAGATTCAAATTGTGTTACTGCTTTCTGTTAGGAAAGCAGAAATGTCATTTTTTTATAAACTTTGTATACTGAGAGGATATTTTCAGCCTTCCCCCCCTCCCCCAGAATCTCCTGTAACATGGCAGAGAATTTAATATCTTGATGAAAATCAACAAGAATAACCTCAATTATTTTGACTTATATAGTGGCACCTCTCAGATTCCTCCCTGCATCTTGAAGTGCTAAGTCTCTTAAGTAAACAAAGAAATAAAAATGCCCTAAATGTCTTCTGAAGAGCCTGGGGCACCCCCGCAAATAAAACTAAATCATATAGGCAAGCTTTAAAAATGTTCCTCTTGGTCTACCCAGCAAAATCAAAGCAACTAATAAATCTGTCCATGCTTTGATTTTGGTTTTCTTTTCTTTTAAGCRTGCTTATCTCCAGAACGCGCCATCATGATTTTAACAAAACTTTCTGTGCACAAAGAGTCTCCTCCGAGCTGGGAGTGAGAACAAAGGATATCGGTCCCAAGGACAACTCACGGGCTCCTTGGGGACCAGGACGCATTGGCAGATCGTAGATGTCCTGTCCTGACCTTTGCCTCATTCGACTCCCTTACATTAATGGTGTGCAAACAGCACGAAAGGCCGGAAAACTCCCTATTTCCCTACCCAGGGCTGTGCCTGAGCCCGGGCAGAAACGTCTTTTAGAAGTTTCACCAACACATTTGGTTTCAATAGCAGAGCATGTGGCAATGATAAATAATACCCCAAAAATACTTCAAAGAAAAACTTAAAAGTGCGAGTTTCCCTTCCCCTGCCGTGTTTACTATTAGTTTTATGTCTTTGGTCTTCGGTCCCACAATATTTTGCTTCCTTGTTTTTACTGCTGCTTAGTTAATAAAGTCGAGCTGGGGCGGGGGGGGCTCGGCAGAGCCAGAGGCGAGAAGGGGAAAGGGGGCTCGGGAGCGGTCCAGGTTGGCTCTTACAGGGCACCAGGTAAAACATCAGATGATTTATTTCATGTTTAGGTTAAGGCTCGATGAAGCAAAGCCCTGCTCTCCACCATGGCCCCTGGAAGTGTTTCTCTCTGCTCCATCAGGCTGAAGGCTTCCCATGGGAGGGTTTCGCCGGTGCGGTGGGTATCTCCGAGACTGACGGACCGCTGTCTTCTCTCTCCCAGTTTTCCAAGGCTGTGAAGCACTTTGGAGAAGACATGGACAAAATGCAGCCTGACGAGTTCTTCGGCATCTTCGACCAGTTTCTTCAAGCCGTGACTGAGGCCAAGCAGGAGAACGAGAACATGAGGAGGAGGAAGGAGGAGGAGGAGCGCCGGGCACGCATGGAGGCGCAGGTGAGTGGGCACCGACGGGTGCGGCAGCACCCTCAGGGCACCCGGGGATGGCAACTGTGCCGTGCTGTCCCCATGGTGGCCATGGTGGCACGGGGAGCACTGAAGACTGGGCAAGTTGCTTCTGTGCTCTTAGACCCACTGGCTTTTCACTGTTAATTGCTTAATTAACTAATGACCTTGGGTTGGTGAGATCTTGGAGCTAAAATGTGCGGCAGAGCTGRTGCTGCCTGGGGGCTGCTGTGACCCACCGGCAGCAGCCGTGAGGCTGTGGACCTCGGCCCATGGGTTGTATCAACAACCCTGACGAGTTGTCGCGTGCTAAGCATTGGGGTGGGAAACAGCTCTTGTTTCATGAGTTTGGGGGTCACCATGCGTGCGTTGGGCACCCCCACAACCACCTGCATGAGAGTGAGATGTCTCCTTTCCCCCTCCACCATGGCACGTAGCTGAAGGAGCAGCGGGAGCGGGAGCGCAAGGCGAGGAAGGCGAAGGAGAGCGGGGAGGAAGGCGGCGAGTTCGATGACCTCGTCTCAGCCCTGCGCTCGGGCGAAGTTTTCGACAAGGACCTCTCCAAACTGAAGCGCAACCGCAAGCGCATCGCCAACCAGCTGGCAGACAGCGGCCGCGAGAGGCCCGTCACCAAGCTCAACTTCTGAAAAACAAACAACAACAACAACAAAACCCAAGAAAAAAACGCGGGTTAGTCTTTTTGAAGTGGCTAGGGTTTTTTTTTATTCCCGTTATACTGCCTTGCGATTCAAAGCGAAACAGTGGCACGCTCTTTCTCCCCGGGGGCGAGTGTGTGTGTGTATATACTGTGTATATAGTCGGGTCGGGGGCGCGGATGGAGGTGCGTGGGCAGCCCACCTTGATGGGTGCCCGTGCCGCCTCCTCCCCTCCGACCCACTCCGAAAAGTAGTTCTCCCCATGCACAAGCACAATGCCGCGTCCGCGGAGCAAGAGAAGACCCAACCCAGAGACGCCRGCGGTCCCCGGGGTCCCCAAAGGCAATGGGAAGCCGCTCCCCGCCGCTCTCCTGCTCGGACCCCCCGGGCCGTTTGCAGGGGACGCCTTGCGCACAAGCCGAGTGGTTTAAAGAAGAAAAGAAAAAAACAAAGTTGACTGAACTTTAATCCGTTGGTTGTTTTTTTTTCTCGTTGTTGTGAGTATTCCAAAAAACTCGCAGATCCGTGCTTTCGCGCTGGTTCCYGAGCTCGGTGCCGTGGGCGCTCCCGGCGATGCTTTTCCCGTCGTCCTTGGGAAACRCTCTTTTTCCTCTTACCGCCGCCTTGCTAAAGGAAAAAGTTTACCCCAAAGTGCTTAATAGCTCTAACGCCACACAGATGTATTTATACTTTTATAACATTTTCTGGCCCAAGACGGTGGGAAAGGTCGGTTCTCGGCGGAGGCGAAGAGCATAAACTTTTGCGTTGTAATTTTTATTCTTGCTTTCTGTTCAATGGGACAAACTGTATCCTCTGGAAAGGTGGGTCAGGACCAAAGGTCTCTGATACACAAAGGGGCTGGTGCAAAACCTGCCGGCTTTCACCCACCTTCTTTTCTCTTTTCTTTATCGGACACACAGAAGCAGCGATGCCAAGAAACGCTCGTCTCTTAGCCAGGTCCTTTTTTGACTGGTTTGCTGTTTGTTGTCATTGCAAATTTGTAAGCAGAACTACCTGTCAAATGTCAGTCCAAAAAAAGACAAAAAAAATAATAAAAATAATTCAAAGCTCTCAGGGAGTAATAATTTAAAGGTTTAGAAAATTAAGAATTGGAGAATAAAAAGTAACCACCATTAACATATTAACATTTCTATTCTTAAATTATGCTGAGTATATAGAGGACTGTTACTTTTTACTTTATTTATTTGTGGTGTGTTTTTTAAGAAAACAAAGCAAAACCTTTTTATACCACCAATACTTTTGTGATCCTTTTTTTKTTTGTTTGTTTGTTCTTTTTCCTGTGGAGAGATGAGTTTGTCCCTGTTGCACTAGATATTAACACTATTTGAAATAAGGTTGGTTTTTTTTTTCTTGTCAGATAATCGGTATTACTGGTGGGGTATGGGATGTCAGTTAACTATATGTACTGTATAGCAAAAGTGCTGTTTAAACTAATTTGTATAAAAAAAAAAAATGGTTCTCAGCACCTGAAGGCCGCGGGGTCTGCGTGCTGAGTGAAAGCTGTGAAATCTCTCTCTAACCAGAGTTGTCAAGAGCTGTGGTTTTACCATTTTGTTCTTTTCTTCGTTGCAACTTTTGACGCACTGTAGATTAAAAAAAAAAAAAAGAAAAAGAAAAAAAAAAAAAGACTTTCTGAGTAGCATTTAAAGCAGTAATAAATAAAGCAGGTAAGTGCAAAAAAAAGTCCAGCACCTCATATCCAAGCAGCTGCAAAACCTGCAAATTATGTTCAAAGGTGGAGTTAAGCACTTTGCTTTAAGAAGGAGGGGGAAATAAAGACAAAAGGTAATGATAATACTATTCCTTAACTAAAGTGCCTCTATTTATATTTTTTATTTATGGCTGAAAAAATGGGGCTGATACAATTGAGGGAATGGACTTTGGGGGGAATTTAAAATATAAAAAAAAGAAGAAAAAAAAAAGGTTAAAAAAAAAAAAAGTCTGGCCTCTGATGGTTTAAGGAATGGTTGGTCACACRTGTTTAATTCGAAAGGCGGTGGGAGTCGGAAAGGGCGATCGCCTCCCGGGGTCCCTGGGTGCAGGGCTCGGCCGCCAGCACCCACCCCCGGCTCCTGCCTCCACGACCCCAGTGCCACATCAGGACCTTTCCTGACAGATTTCCTCTTGCCCTTCCAGACCTGTTTTGTTTTGGTTTTTTTATTGTTTTACAACAGCCCTGTTACTGGGCTGAGTTTGCCATTTCTTTCTTTTCTTTCCAAAAAAAAAAAAAAGAAAAAATATTATATCTCTATAAATAAATACAAAGGCTGTGTGCAGGTAATTCCATGTGCCATTGTCGAAAACTACTTTTAGATTGGTGCTGGTGTAAGTAACCACTCTTTTCTCTTGGGTGTGTATTTTAAATATGATTTTTTTTTTAATAATGCCAAAAAGGAAAAAAAAATTAGTTCCATAATAATTTGTAAACTGAAGTATATGTCTTGGCCTTATTAGCTTCGTAGTGACCAAGGTAGTCTGTTAGGTGCAAGGATGTTAGTAGTCTTAGCTAGCGGGAAATGCTGTGTAATGTTATAAGACTGTACATTTTCTAAGACGGCAATATGCAATAAAGAAAAACAATTTCGGCGAGTGTACGTGGCAGAGCCGCGAGTTATTTTTGGGGGGAAAAAATGATGGGGTATTTGGGGATTGAGACAGGTGTTGAAGAAAAGGCCCTCCGCGGGTTGCTCTTTTTCGGGCGTATTTGCAGTCGTTGCTGGGGTTGGCTGGTAACCCCCCTTCACCGCTTTCCTGCGTGCTGGGTTTTAGGCGGTCGGGGGTTTTTCCACCCTCCTGGCCTGCAGCATCCTCGTGGTCACCCACCTGTGGGCTCTGAAACGCCTCCCCGTTAGCGACCCCGTTCATTTCTCCCTSCTGCGCTGTTGCTGATGCCTGTCCCCACCTTGGTGACCGGCTTCTCTAGGAGCCTGCGTTGAGGCAGCCGCCGGTTTTGTACCGTGGGATGGGATCGTCTCCCTTTCCCCAGCTGACGGAGCCGAGCCGGTGCTGGCAGGGCTGGCCGACGTGCCTCTAGCAAGCCTATCCAGACACACCAGAGATGTTTTCTTGGCAGTAGCCCAAACCCCTCTTGGCCTATTCACGCTCACCATTGCCTTTCCCACACACCTTTCCCTCTGGGCTCTGTTATTTTACTTCTTTTTCCAATGCTCTCTGCACTGAGTGACCTTTGCAGCACCCAGCGTCCCTGTCTGTAGCGACGGGAGCGCCTGCRTCGTGCTCAGACCCATACGCTTCCCCCCTCGGTCAGGGCTTTCCCCAGTATAACCAGTAAGCTGGCACCGAGCCAGCACAGATGGGAGGTCTAACACATCCCTGGGCTTCTTGGGGCTTTCTCTGCTGCGATCCCACCCAGCATCAGGGCTGCAGACACGGCAGCTTTCTCTATATCCCGTGGCCGGTGTTTCCTACCACGGAGCATATTTATGACCCAGCGTTGGTCAGATTTGGGCTGGTGGGGAGCGYGGGGCGGTGGTGAAGAGCACGGCTACCATCGCAGCGCCCGGCGGTCGGGTGGGCTGGTGATGCCACGCGAAAGCAGCCCYGGGCTGTGTAGTGAAAGGACCCAAGCAAAAGGGGAATGGCTTCAGCTGCTCTTTCCTTCATAAATCCCCATGTCCCCAGCACAGGGGTGCTCCGGAGTGCATCCATAAATGGATGTGAACAAGCCGGCCAAACCCTACAACCCAAYGCGGACCTGAAATTCTGGGTGATGGCAGATCGCAGGTTTCCTGGGCCACAGCAGTGTGTGACACAGGACAGTCCCCAGGATGGGGATGGGGTGGTGGTGGGAGATGTGAGCAAGGACAGGGCATAGCTTTTTATTTAACCAAGATACTTGAGGGGAAAAAAAAGCCTCGTAACATGCAAGCTTCCTAGCCTGCAAATCCTTCTTCAGAGCTGAAATAGCAGCATCTATGGCTTGAGAAGATAAATTTGAGATACAGCATTTGTCATCCCAGAGGAAAGGGGACTGGGATGGGYGCTGTGCCGGACAGGCACAGCTGTGTTGCGTGAGCCCATGGCACCAGCAGCTCATGTCCACCGATGGCCTGGCTGTCTGGGTTTTCACCTGAAAAACAGCTTCTGTGCCCCAAATCCTAGCTAGTCCCTCCAGTTAAAGCCATGAGGAGGGTGTGCTGGATTGGCCAAACCTGCCCAGACCCGCCGGTGCCAGGGGAGCTGCGGGGCATGGCGCTCCCGAAGGAATTGCCCCATGGGGCCACCAGGGTTGGTGGCACCAAACCTGCTAAGCCAGCCTCAGCTTTGCTCTGCTCCAGCCCGGCAGCTTTCCCTGTTGCCGAAGGCTGGGGCGACTGGGAGTCCTGCCGGAGCGAGGAGTGTCAGCTGTCATCTCCCGCACTCAACCTGTTGTCCTTGGCATCACGCCCCGGCTTGGAAAAGATGAGTCAAGAGACTGGGGCGATGACCTGATGCAGACACAGCACTGCATGCAAACCTCAGCTCAACAAGTAGGGCAGACACAGCTCGACGGGGAGACACCGGGCTCCCAGCCCCGCTGGCAGCACTGCTGCTTTGGGGGCAAGGGGTCACAGGGTGCCGGGTCGGCAGGAGCTTGCTGGACTTCATCTCCAAAAATATTTATTTACTCCCAAGGGATGGCACAATGGGACCGATGGATCTGTCAGGCTTTGATGTCCCTCCTGGAGACCCTCAGGAAAGGGTAAGCAAAGCGAGGACGTTGCCAGTCCCACTCCCACCTATGTGCAGCTGGACCTGGCTCTGTCCCCAATGCCAGTGCCTGTGTCACAGCTCAAGCAGATGTTCTGGGGTAAAACTGCACTTTGCCAACATCAGGATCTCACACAGCCCCATCACCAGATCTGCAGCCCTTGGGCAGGGCTGGCACTGCTGGAGTGCTCGGGAACAGGCTTATGCCTCAATGCAGAGACCAGGATAGCGATAAAACCCCATAAAAAGCACCTGAGTATTTCTGTACCAGCCTGTGCTGTGAGGTGAACATGCCCTTCGAGCTGTGCTTCTGGGGGGRACGGGAGAGACCAAGCTGACACGAAGGCTGACGGGTGCAGGAGGGAGACTGTGAGCCAGCACCATCCCCATCCCCATCCCCTCTCCTGCAGCAAATTCTGCAGACATCTCTCCTGTGAGCTTCCCTGGCATTGCTCAGGGTCCTGCAGTATATGCATGTGAAAAGGAGAGCTCTCCATTTTAATCAGAGGTGTTCTGACCTGAAACCTCTAAGCATTTTATGTTATTTTTAGCCTTAAACCAGGCTTGATGACTGTGTGCAGGTGAGCCTGGGAGAAAGCTGGGAGCCTGTGCTGCTGGGCCCCAGCAGAGCCTCAGGAAAGGCAGCACCACCATCTGCTGGCACTTTCCAGGCTTCACGGTTTTAGAGCTGTCTTGAGTATAAAATCAGTCCTGCCTCTTGCTTTCCTCTGCCAGACCTCTACTGTGGTCTGAAAAGTTCAGTGTTCTCCGGCTGTGGACCAGTCAAAATGCTAAATTTTACATTTACGTTTCCCCCAGTGTGGTTGAGGAGGGATAATTTTAATTCTATCCATCATAATCTGAGTCAAATAGCCAAAGGTCACAAYATGTGGCTTCACTGCGACTTTCAGCACTGCCTGAGCTTCAGGTTGGTGCACTCCGTGTCTGCGCATGCCGGCAACAAAAATGCATGTATTTGTAAGATAAACTAACTCAAAATACTTTCATGGGTCATCTGAACTTACCTCCATGGCTTTTGAAATCACAGAGTGCCCCACTCCACTACAGGCCCCCCCAGGACTTGTCCCAAGACGAGGATTTGTGTTGGGAGCCTGTTTTGTGCAGGCTCCCCTTGCTAAAACCCAGCTTYCCTTGCACTCCGTTGTCACATTGCACGGACTCGACATTAAGGTGGAGTTTCCCAGTTCCCAGGGTAGCTGTGTGAAGATAAGTCATTGAATTGTCATTTTTCCATTACTTTCTTTACTGGCCCATATTCCAGCAGCTCAGCCGTGGCTCTGCAGGAGGGCTAGGACACATGCACTGTGTATTTGGGAAACAGCAAGCAGAGCTGCCCTAAACCAGGATTATCCTGGGCACCACAATAGCAAGTCTGGAGGACACGAGGCAGCCAAACATAGCAATGCTCCTGCTGCCTAGCCCATCCCTTCGGCTTTCCAGGATGCTGGTGTAAGCAAAGCGGGGCTGGGATGGTGCCTGTGACTTTCCCCAGGCTTTAGGCGCTGCGGGATACCAGGAGCTTTTCTATCTGCTTGAATTTGCACTTGTGTATGTTCACATGGATTTACTTTGCCAAGCTCTGTACAGAGCATCCCCTGGGCCGAAGGAATGGTGAGGAAACCCCAGCCACGCGCTTCGCCCAGCTCCCAACCTCTGCCTGGGACCCTTTTTACTGTGAAATCGGAGTGTGAAGCACTCAGGCAAGACCTAGTTTCTATGGCAAATCTCTCCAATTTAATAGCAGGRGGCGATTACCACTTGAGTTACATTTTCTGGAAAGAATCCACAATTCAATTGCTTTATTCAAAACCTGACGTGACCTCAGGGACAGTATATTACCAAATGTTCTGTAAAATGCACCAGACTGAGCACGGCAGCCACAGGCRCAGGTCAGGGAGAAGCACAAGCGCCGCAGCGCATTAGATTTCACTGGAGAAATAAGTGACCTGGTTACTCAGAGCATTTTTTTCCCTGATGCTGAGATTAGTTCAGAGTATGTTGCTAGATCGGGTAAGCAAATTACATTTATGTGGTTGTGAGGGAATTGCTGGGTGAGAGATTTAAAAGAAATTTATCTCGCTGCCTTTGTCCACATCTATGACCCTGAGGGATTTTAATTTATAGGACTCATCCAGGGRCTTTCATCCCTCACCAGCTGCAGCACCAGCATCTCCCCAGCTGCCCTCCGCCGTGGTGGGGTGGGGTGGGCTAGCCGGGTGCTAGCTGTCAGCCTCGCCGAGGAGCCAGCCCAGCGCCCACGTGCAGCCCAACCTGGGGACAATTTCCACCTGCTCTGAGTGTACACGCTTCAGTAAAGCCCTTTGGTCAAGCCCCCGAGCATAAACCCAAGTGTTTAAGCCTGCACATCAGCACTGCTGGCAGAAGCAGGTGGAGAGGTTCGTGCTGCCTTCAGCCAGGCTTGCTCCGACTCCTGGGAGAAGCAGAGATGTTCCTCCAGATGCAGAAGGGCAGCGCTGAATATTTCCACTCCCGGTCTCCACCCTGGGAGCTGAGGAKTGTTGTCTTCCTAAGTGACCTCCCCAAAGCCACCTCCGCTGCACCCTTCTGCTTCTCCTTACGGTGCGGTCAAGGAGGAGCGGGTGTCCCTGTGTGAAGCACTGAGGTTTGCAAACGCCTTGAACTCTTCAGCGCACACGACAATAAAAACCCCTCTGAGAAAAGCTGCAATCCTCTTTTCAGAGCAAAGCTTTAAAAAAAACCTTTTTTTCATTTTATTAATCTCCTTAGATGCTCCCTTCTTTATTAGTTTCTGAGCTGACTATTTATGGAAGAGCTARTGTTGAAAATAGTTTATAAAGGCAAGGATAATGGATGCATAAAATTAAGGAGCTCAAGTATTTGGAAATTGCTCCCCAATCTGTTTTGTGGGCTTCTGCCAGYGCTTGCCTTTTTGAAACCAGCTGAACCTGGAGGAGCTCAGTGCCAGCAAGACAAGAAACAGCACAAATAACAAATGGCTCCTCTCAGAGTGAATTTACTTTGCTGAATCATAGCTGGATCCAGCTAATCTTTCATGACCATCCCAGAAGCCTGTGGGCATGTTGGTGTGCTGCTTCACCCACCACAAACAGCCCGAGCAAGGCTTCAGGGCTTGATTGCTGCCTGAGCAGCAAGTACCAGCACGACCCCTCCAGTCTGGGTGGCAAGATGAGCGCAACGATCCCTGCAGAAAACACGTGGATTGTTCTTCAGTTGTAGCTATTACAGATTGCACTAGAAGAGCCTGGGTTTAAGGCTAAGCCAAAAACCCACCCCTGAGGTGTGTGGAGCTGAGCCCAGAGCGGCGATGCCCACACTGCTGGGGACAGGAGCGGGGCAAGGCTGCCACCTCCCCAGGACAGAAATGCTGGAGGGTGTCACCACCCGCCTTCCTTCTGGCACAGCTGCCTGGCGAGGAGGGGGTCTTTGCGAGTGAAGCCAGTGCAGGATCTGACCCCCAATGCACATCRTGCTGTGCCAGTATTCCCTACGCCTTTGAGTCCCCGTTGCTAAATTTCYTCTGGCTTCGGTCACAGCCTCCTGGGGTCTTCTTGGCTGAGCAGATCATCCATCACTCTCCAGCCAGACTAACACAGGCCCTGGTGTTGTGCCCTGGGGTTTCTGCAACTTTCACTTTGATTTCCCCAGTGACTCATCCATTTTATGCCACTGAGAGGGATTTACAATCTGTCTCTCCATGTCACTTTTCCTCCTGCTTCTCACAGTGGTGATTTCCTAGGAAAAAATACCTAGAAAAGCAGAGCTGTTCCCCAAGCACTTCAGCTGGGGTGAACGTAGATGCTTCAAGACTCAGGCAGTGTGCGGCCAGCAGCACGGCATTAGCAACCCGTTGCTCCTTTGCAAATTGGGAAAAGCAAGAGGGCCGGTCACGGTACACATAGCGCTTCACCCTCCCACATCCAGCCCCAGTGAAGCCACTGGGACCTGCCCCGCTGATCCCGGCTTGCAGCGGCAGAGCAGCACAGTGCAGCTGGGCATGGGGTCACCCAAGCCTGGACCCCATTGAGGGTTACTCCTCCTGCAGGATTTGGGACCATTTTATTCTTCCGGCGCTTAGTCACTACTGTGTGCCTGTGTAATGCTTTGCAAGCAGATCTAGAGGCTCACCCATTTGTTATTAATAATCAGAGTCACCATATAAAAACACAAATGCAGCTAGAAGGAAGAGGCAGCTCTGCCGTTGAACTAAGTGCCCTGCCAGCATCAGGACTGATCTYACCAGCATCTGGGCTGCAGCTCTTGCAGCTCTGGAGAGTGTGCAGCACACACATTAGCCAGCATTGCACAAAATGCCACTTTCCTGATGTGCTTTCCAAATTACTCATTCCAGCCTCTACGACAAACCTTCCAAAGAGCAGCATGTGTTGAGTTTAGCRTGTCCAGAGAAGGGCGACGAGGCTGGTGAAGGGTCTGGAGAACASGTCTTATGAGGAGTGGCTGAGGGAGCTGGGGTTGTTCAGCCTGGAGAAGAGGAGGCTGAGGGGAGACCTTATCGCTCTCTACAACTACCTGAAAGGAGGCTGTAGAGAGACGGGTGCTGGTCTCTTCTCCCGAGTARCAAGTGATAAGACGAGAGGAAATGGCCTCAAGTTGCGCCMGGGGAGGTTTAGATTGGATATTAGGAAAAATTTTTTCACTGAAAGGRTAGTCAGGCATTGGAACAGGCTGCCCAGGGAAGTGGTGGAGTCACCATCACTGGAGGTGTTCAAAAAACGTGTGGATGAGGTGATTCGGGACATGGTTTAGTGGGCATGDGTACTGGGTTGATGGTTGGACTCGATGATCTTAGAGGTCTTTTCCAACCTTAATGATTCTATGATTCTATGATTCTATGACTACTGAATCCATCTTTGAAACTAGGTTTCAGAGAGGTACACTTAGGACATACACTGCATTGGTCACAACCTTTGCTCTGAATGTTTTTATTTGGGACGTGGCAGTCCTGAGGGCAGAGTGGTTGGTCTCATTAACAGAAGGAGGCTTTTCTTAGGATCGTTAGCGGAAAAGCTGTGCTGGCTGCTCAGATCTCTGCTGGCATCTACTGGATACACAAACCAAGACCAGGATCTCATTCACGTGAGCTATTCCCATTCTGGTGATTATTGTCAGCTAATACAGCCCATCAGGCTGTCACTTATAAACTGCTAATTGTTCATACTTCGTAAGTTATGCACAGAGCATTTGCTTTGAATCCAGACTTCATCTAGGGATTAGGAAGGGAGAGGAAAATAACGACTTGAATAAATCTGATGATTAAATCAATGGCAAAACTACCACTGACACCAGTTGGAACAGTACCTTTTAAAGTGCTTTTCATTCATCAAGACTTAATGTTTCCCTCCTAAGACATATCAGTGCCATGTGTATCATTGCCAAATAGTATGGCACTCTTAAACTGAGGGTAAGTACGCTGRAAAGTAGACAAGAGACTGAAGAGCCCAAGGACTAATGTTCAGATTTGGCTTTGACTAACGTCACTGGAATCTGGGGCTAAACTGTTCTCTCCCTTATGCCAAATATCCTGCACTGAATCACTCATGATTTTTGAATTGGGGTGCTAAAAAGCATCCCAACATCCTTCACAAAGCCCTTGTGCAAATGAGATTGCAGTTTGCCTTGCATCCAGGCTCATCTCAAGGGAGGAAGAAGGAAAGAAGTATTGCAGAGCCATGGCTGGAGGGCTGGAGCCTCAAAGCTAGTTTTGCAGTGTCTAAACCCTCCATGTCTTCCTGCCTTCTGAGGTCCTCTTCAGCCCAAAGAAAGGGGATCTCTAAGCGGGGTGACACCAGCATGGGCATGTAAGAGGTGTGGAGCTGATGTCCCCATAGAGGCTTGGCCAGGAGCCACCTCCTGCAACGTTTTTTTACCTGGGAACAAGCAGCTGTGACCATGGGCAGAGTTTTCAGAGCTAGCGTAAAACAGCAAGGTAACCCTCAGGTCTCCTTCTCCTGGATGAACCCATGGAGCTATTGTCAGGTACAAGGATAGACTGACATGCTGGCTTGTGTGTTACCATGGCCAAGACCTTCTCGCCCACTGTGCACTGTGGTGAGAGGCAGCAACCTTCAGCACAGCTGGGACACAGCAGCATTTCAAGCACTGTTTCAGCAGGCAGCCTGCGACCTTTGGCGTGTTTTGTGTGTCTTGTGTGCGTTTGTGTGTGTGCCTCTCTGCTGTTTGCGGTTTATTTAAAACACTTCACCCTTTGGTTTTATTTTTTCAAGAACACTTTTAAGAACGCAGCTGTAGACACTCCTGTACCCGACTTGCTCAACAGTGCTGTGATTATGAGGAGTGCAGGACAGGCACGGCTTTAAAACACAGGCTGGCTCTCTACTGGAGCTGCAGCAGATCCACGTCAAAAAGGATCTGGTCAAGAATCCCCCCTTTCTACAGTCCAAGATAGTGTTTTACAGAAAAGTTCTAATTTATGACGTCTCAAAGACCACAGCCAGTTACCCGCATTCAGCTCTGCACACACAAGTCTAACATATGGGCACTGGCCAGTGCTTGATAAAAAGAAGTTGAAATCCCAGTCCTGTCCTTGCCAATAGCAACTGCCACAGGGATGCTTACCTGGCCTGTGGTACACTGGTCAGGGCATTAAATCGGTAGAAAATGTAAATYATGAGGCAAAAATGGTTTTCTGTTGTTCAGTGCCTGAACTGGTTAGTGAGTCAGCTGGGGTGGTGGGGACAGAAGAGACTGGGAAGGTGGCCAGAGTCGAGCACTGAGGGGAGCACGACCACCCTTTTCAGGGGCTTTCAGCCATACAATCAACGCAGCCATAGACGCTGAACGGCACGCCACAAGTCAGGCACAGCAGTGCTGGACCTTCATCTTCCTCGTTTTCTTAACCCAAGAACCATCCCTTAGTTTGTCTGCTCTGACCAAGTTTGTTCCAACTGGCAGAGAAAGCTCTTCTTGCATGCAAAAAGTGAAAAAAAAMCAAACTGTAAATCTGCGTGGTGCTAAAGACAGGAAGGCTCTAAATGATCACTTCTGGTCAAAGTGCAGGCTCTGCTTCAGAGCTGCAGAGGAGCCAAGCTACAAACTAGTGACATCTTTTCTCCTACAACACAGACTTCTTACCACAATAAAGGCTACATGCCAAACACGCTAGTTGTACCATGGCCAGAGGATCGGAGTTAGGGTGCTGCTCTGTAGGCGATGGACTATAGGTGGTCTGCCTTTGCCTGCTCTCTATACTACACATGCATAAGGTGTAGTATCATTCCAGCTGATGAGCATTGAGCTGGGACAGTTTGCCTTGCTTCTGTCCTCCCCACAGCATTACAGAGCACAGGAACTTACTCTAAGGACCGTGGCTACAACTCATGGGGAAACATCCCTTCTGGGAAGGCAGAACCCCGCGGGTTTTCTTTGTTATTTATCTCCTAGATCACAGTTGAATTTTTCTACAGATAATATAAGAGTCAATGATTACTGGGACTCAGAAAGCTCTTGAAGCTGTTTGAAACACCAGAGCACTCTGTATGGCAAATTAGCCCGCACCAATCTCCTTGTCACTACCTGCCAGCTACCTAGGTACGAGTGAAATCTAATCTCATCATTCACAACCACCTCYTTCACTTCACACTAGCCATACCTCGCTGTGGAAGGGCAGGTATGCAAGAAATTCCTGTCCTACCCTTCTAACAAGTCACTAGTGTTCACTTGCTGTCAAAACAGCTTCTGTGAAAACCTGTGGTTTTTCTGTACAGCTTCTCTCTGAAACAGTACGAAYACACTGCTCAACTTGCAAAATCCAGGATCTGCCGGGAAAAGTATCAGTRCTGAGAAGTAGTCAAGGGTCAAATCTTTTCCTCGTGGACTTCAGGAGCATCACAGAAGGAAATTACATTAATGCTCACAGCATGAAAAACGGCTGCAGTAAAATTTCGTGAGCAATTAGGTCTCTCTCTACTGTCATTCACTTTGTATTTTTTTACAGAAAATAAAGGCTGGGCTTCTCAAGGCTGGGCTGAGAATGATGCCAGGCTGAGACACTTAAATCTCCTGCATAAAAGACAATTTATTTCTTGTCTCACTTACAAAATAATGATAGTATGTTCACTTGGGTCACAAACAGTTGAAAAAGCCAGTAAAACAGCAACATTGTATTTTTAAAGCCTGTACAAGGAAAAACACTGCCTATCTTTCACATTTAACTCTGGCAAAGATAAAGGAAGGCCCAATCTTAGCTTCTGATTCAAAATACTAATTTAAGGCTTTAGGCCTTTGGACAAAAAAATTATACTGATAAATTCGTATGAATTTATGCTGTGCAATCGCACTTCCATTGTGTTATTTTCCTTTTTTTCAATGGCAAACAGAGCTGGTTTTTAAATATTATACTCCAGATGGATTGCTGCCATCAATACAATATCTGTCCTCTGCATATACACATTTTCACATGCTTAAGAGCACATGAAGAGCGCATGGTATTGCTTTACCTCTCCCTTCAGATACTCACCTCTCTCGCATGGCTCCTCTAAAYATGGTTAAACTCTTAGAGATGTGAGACACTTCGGATGAGCTCAAAAAGAAAACGCACACCTCGTGCACAAACTCAGTGATACCATAGTCTACACCCACACCCTTTTCCTCAGTCTGTCTGAAGAACTCTCATTTCTCATATTCACAGTATTTTAAGCTGACTGTACCTGCAAAAAAAAAAAAAAGAAAAGGCTGCTGAAATTCTGACAACCAAAGTTTCATCTTCCTTTCCCTCCCTCCCTGTATCATACATCCTCCCTGCCACAACAATTACTGTTTTGTTATGCATGGGAGTTCGGAAAAAAAAAAAAAAATCATCTTAATAGATCACTTTTTTAGCCTGTCCTACAGTCTATGACTTTCTGACTAATCAGCACTTCCACGTATAATGAGTTAAAGCAGCATTTTCCTGCCATAATGCAGTTTTCACAGTGTGGTGTTTTCAGAGTGTCTTCCAGCTGCCAGTGCTCAGCTTTCAATTTCTTTTTTGGCACTTAACAAACAGCTCACACAGTCAGTTGGTTTCAGCTGTACTTGTGTGTCTCTCTCCTAGCTTCACTGTGGCACTTTCTGCAGGACTGGAGCAAACGCTGTTTCGTTCTTGCAGTCAAAACTCCTGTGCTGGCTGGGTTCGACAGCTATCACCAGTGCATCAGGCCTGCTGAAAGGGAAGGGGCACTCCCTTTCCCCATGGATCTCTTGCTGCTTGCAGATTGGGTCGCCAAACCAGAGCTCACACGATAGGAGTGGAAATCCCACTSTGGCTCACGCAGTCCCGTCTCTCTGATTTCCTGGTAGTCTGGCTGCAGAGGGCTCCAAGCGCCAGGGCTCCCCGCATTTCCTCAGGGAGACGGCCCCAGRGCCCAAAGCCTCCATCCCAAACCCCGATCCCTTCAGAGGCTGGTGTCGACRGTGTCCGCTTTGGCCTGCAAGGCGGCCTCAGAGATGGTGTCTGGCTGCCCATCCCGACAGAAGAGGACGGCGGGGTTCTTGCAGGCCCACATGGCCACCTCTCCCCCGCTCGCCGGGCTGGAGGAGGACGGGGCACTGCCCGGGGGGCCGCTGTGCCGGTTGACATAGCGCTCCCGGACGCGATCAGCTCGGCTCCRGGGCTCCAGCCGGTGGCCTGGGGCCGAGAGGTAGGCCGCCACGTTGTTCCTAGTCCTGTAGCCRCCCTCACGGCTGCGCCGCAACAGCACAGAGATGTTGGGGTTGCGGGCAGCATAGATGAGGGGGTTGATGGCGCCGTTGGCCCAGGCCATCCCGCTGGCCACGGCGTCCATGGTGGGCGAGAAGGGCAGGCGGCCGGCGGCAGCAGCCAGCCCCAGGATGCAATAGGGTCCCCAGCAGCAGATGATGGAGACGATCATGATGAGAACGGTGGTGGCCGTGCGCATCTCCCCGTAGGCCCGCAGCAGGTGCCCGTAGGTGGTGAGGGGCCGCACACGGCTCTCGGCCAGCCGCACCGCCCGGCAGATGTTGTAGTGGCAGAAGCACATGAGRGCGAAGGGCAGGAGGTAGCAGAGCACGATGAGGGCCGCGCCGTAGGGCGGCCCCAGCCGGGAGGAGCCCCAGGGCAGGACGTAGACGCAGCGGTAGGCCCCGGGCCGGGCCTCGCGCCGCCCCTCGCCCGCCAGCCCGTACCAGGGTCCGGCCAGGGCCAGGGCGGCCAGCCAGACGGCGGCCAGGAGCTGGGCRGCGCGGCGGCGGCCCATCTTGTGTCGGGGCTGGCGGACGATGGCACAGTAGCGGTCGAAGGAGAGGAGGGCCATGGTGAGGGTGGCGGCGATGCCCAGCCCGGCGTGGAGGGCGGCGCTGGCCAGGCAGAGGCGCTGCCCGAAGAGCCAGGCGCCGGGCGGGCGGCTGAGCAGGCTGAGGAAGGCCAGGGGCAGGCAGAGCAGGGCGCCCAGCAGCTCCGACAGCGACAGCGACAGCACGAAGGCATTGGTGACCGTGCGGAGCTGCCGGTGCCGGGCGATCACCAGCACCACCGCCCCGTTGCCCAGCGCCGAGATGGCGAAGATGAGCAGCAGCGCCAGCGCCTGCGAGGCCAGCGCCGCCGCAGACCACCCCGCCGCCACCGCCGCCGCCGCCGCCGCCCCGCCGCTCTCATTGCCGCCGCCGCGGGAGAGGTTGCCCAGCCCGGCCGCCGCCGGCTCCATGCGCAGCCTCATGCC